>JACCGJ010011439.1:0-20537 GCA_013407085.1 Atriophallophorus winterbourni | reverse complement strand
AACATTTTGAAAACCAAAAGATTTTGACCGCAGCACGACACGGTTTTCGAAGAGATCGTTGCTGTTTATCTAACCTTCTTACAACGTTCGAGGATTGGACCAAGGCACTAGACGAAGGTGAGGCTGTACATGCTTGCTACATCGATATTTCCAAAGCTTCCGATAGAGTCAACCATGACATCTTAATTAAAAAGCTCGAATCCTATGGAATAACGGGAATATTGCTGAATTGGATAAAGGACTATCTTACTGATAGACACGTCCAAGTTCGCGTTGGCAGCACCTTATCTAGAAAAATAGACGTCACGAGTGGAGTTCCGCAAGGCTCGGTGCTTGGACCTCTTCTATTCTTGGTGTATATGAACGATATAGTAGAGGATATTGGATGAAACTTGATACTATTTGCCGGTGATATTAAAATATGGAAACGTGTCAGGTCTGTTAATGACTGTATGGCATTACAACGGGATCTAAGCATCTTATTTCGTTGGTCCCAGTTAAATGAGTTACCATTTAACCCTGCGGAATGTAAAATGCTGCAGCTTGGAAAATCTCTACACCACACGTATCAGCTTGACACGCAAGATCTCGTTTGGACCACAGCAGAAAAAGATCTTGGTATCTGGGTTTCGTTTAACCTTAAGCCTGGACATCATTGCCGGATGGTGTACAATAAAGCTTGCCGTATCTTGAGTCTTCTCAAAAGAATATTCCGGCATTTTACGCCCGAAACCCTACCCCGGGTAATTAACACGTATATACGTCCTGTTATGGAATATTCCATCCAAGCCTGTGCACCATGGCTGAGGAAGGATATCGAACTACTCGACAGGATTTATCATCGTGCTACAAAGTTGGTCTCCCGGTACAGAAATTTGCCTTTCACAGAGCGAATGTTAAAACTGAAGCTACACGATATTACCCAACGGCGGATACGCAGTGACCTTATGTTGACCTTCAAAATCCTGCATTCTGTAAACCATCCCCTTAAACACTTGCTAAAGCCCAATGACCTTACTCGAACACGAACACATTCAAAGGCGTTAAGCATTCCGCATTCTCGATTGGATATACGCCGTAATTTTTTCTCCGTAAGAATTTGTTTCACTTGGAACTATTTGTCTGAAGAAATCACACGATCAGAATCTGTCGAGGATTTCGCTTCCAAACTCGATGAGTTTATGACGAACCATGCGGTATGTGACTGTCCCTAAGTTTAATGCTTTTTCTACCATACAATTTTCTGAGTTCTGAGTTCTGAATCACTTGTTTCTCACCAGGGCGTACGCGTTGTTGGCCACCTGTGTGACTAAACGTGAAAACATTCATAACCCAATATGAAGAGAAAAACTGTGGACGAAATGAATTGTTCATTCAGCATCACCACTTTGACAAGTGTATCACTAAAACTAAATAAGAGGTTAATCTTGCAATGGTTAACAGAAGCCACACAAAGAGTTCATTCTTGAAAACGTAAGCAATCAGCATTCAGGATTTTCGTGAACATCTTCAGTTTCAATTTTCTTGTATTCGTTCAACAACGCATCATTAGGATCTTCTTTCCAGTCATCCAAGGTACGATAGTTGTTGGTAGCGAAGCGCAATCGCATAATCTCACGCTGATTCATGGGTCTAGGTACCTGGAATGGTTCTGCATAACATCCCATAGAGCACCTCAACTTTCCCTCTTCTTTTTGTTTAAGATATTCATCAGGATCCCGGTACACATAGCGTTCTAGCAATTCTCGCGGATGGAGCGCTTTCAGGTTATCCAAAATGTTACGATGTTCATTAATTTGAGCAGGACCATCGAGGCAAACAGATTGATGCTCAAACTAATGGAATTAATACAATGCATAATGGTATATTCTTACATTTCCTAGTTTCGGTGGCATGCAATCCACGTCTGAAGGATTCCAATCCGCATAGCGTATTCCACTCGTATCGGATATCCACGGGCGGAAGACCTCCATGGGTTTTTTGACGCGACTCAAATTTTGTTGCCAATGTACGCGATCAGGCGGATTTCCGATTTGATTGACCTCGGGGGTCTGTGATAGAAATCTCACTATTTTTGTTACTTACCCCTATGCCACATGCAAAGTATTCGGGTGAATGAAATCCTGGTGGGCACAACCTGTGGGGAAAAGCATCATTTGATAAAATAATCAAACCATTTTGCACGCATTTCTCCCACGCATTCTTCGTCTGAAACATGACAGTGAGCGGAAACTGATGTGTCGGGCTGTCGGCTCATTTCAGATGCTGCTCCGTTATGTGAATGAATAGTTTAGCGCAACACGTGACATACGCGTATCAATCGATAATATCAAATGATGAAGCGAACGTAAATAAGAGCAAAATTGCTTTGAATGGTAGAAAAATGTGATTAAACTAGTTTTGTAATTCTGAAGCACATATTTTCCAATCGGTTTCATATCTGTTGTTCTCATCAGGTGTGGACAGTACGTCATCGTCTCATTATTACTGTGAAAGAATTATTCTGGGTGAAGTTTTAACTCTGGGCTTAGATTGAAAAAGCCAAATATGATTTTTAAAATAACGATCTGTCATTATAAAACACCTTCAGGCTGCGCGACGAATTGCGTATATAAAATCAACTGTAAGGGTTGCTCGGGAGTATACATCGGACAAACATCCAGAGAACTCAGTACTAGGATAAGTGAACACAAAAATCGAATCGGTAAGCAGCCACGCAATTCCAGTGAATATCAAACACTGATAAGAGATTCAGCACTAGCTGAACATATGCTGGACACCGGTCACAGCGTAGATCTTGATAACGTAGATGTGATAAGGCGGGGAATAAAACCATACATGGAACGACTTCACGCTGAGGCGGTTGAGATAACAAAGGCTGGTAAGAATGCTGTCAATAAGGTGGAGGGGGCTGATATCTCCACAATCTGGCGTCCGGTCCTGCAGCGGATAAACATGAACGTGCGTAACCCCTAGTGTGCGCACCGATTACGCAATCGCGCTAATCTGTCAGCAGATGTCATTCACACCTGCCAAGACTAGAACAATTAAGGGATTATACGGCACGTAGGGGTGGTGGTGCGTCAGTTGATATTGAACGCGCCTGTCCTTCTTAACGAGCGCAGAACCCACAATGGACTGTGCAGTTCTTAACCAGCTTATGATTGGTTAGGTGAATGCAATTTAAGCTTGATCCCTGTTCGTACTGACACACTTGGTCTGACGAAGCTTCTGTGTCAGAAGCGAAACGTTACCCATAAACTACTCTCACAGATTCATTACAAACTTTATTTTTTCATGATTATGATTCCCCGATCTGTCACAAACATTTTCCATTACATTGCAGATCTGTCATTATGTTTGTACTGGGACGGGCGACAGATATTACGATTCTATTTTTACTCCTGCTCAACTACAGCATATTTACTGATTGGTTTCGGTAATATAATAGAACGTCGTTTATAATTTGGATTCTGAATGATCCCATACATAATAAGACATCGTGGTTATCGTAATCACATTCCATTTCGAATGTTACCAATGCGGTGAATACAGTGCATCATTCTAACTAAGAACAGATTCAATTCACATAATAAGTCTGATAGTTTATATAGAAAATGTGGTGTTAGCTGTGTGTGTGGTCCATCATAACATGTAAATCGTAAACTGCTCGTTTAAATGGATGATTACACTCCCAATCACCATGCGTGAGTTTCTCTCGGTTAATGCTGTTCCGAAGGAATCGATAGTCGATAGTGTGTCACACTTCTAAACTTTTAACCCGTTGCTGCACATTGCTCTCGTGAAAGATTTGCAGAAGCAAGCTGGTCCTTTTTCAGCAAAAAAACATTTCTAGATAATTATTAAATGTAATTACTTCTACCTGCATTTACGAATTGTACGAATGGGGTAATCATATGGTTGGAGCTGCAATTTCGAATGTTTGCAAATTAGGCATTGGATTGTTAAATCATTCTTTCTCTCAAGTTGTCTTTCGCATACAAGATTCAGGAATTCGGTTTTCGAATAAATGTTTTAAAGTATGATGTGGGGTTTCTTTGACGGAGTTGAGGAGGCTCAGTTTTTGCGATCGTTCCTCGTACATTAGTTTCCAGAAACCAGTTACGAGTTTGGTCGCACGATGGTATATTTTATCAAGCAAGAGTATATCCTTTTTAACCAGGGAGTCCAAGCTTGCTCCATAGTAGGAATAAGTAATTTTTAATGATTGTGGGCAATGTTCCAGGCGGTATGGCTTTGAAAATCCGTCACAGCATGTCTAGAAGCACGCTTGTAGACGCTTCCAAGCAATATGCTTGACCTGGGAAATAATTTTAACAGTTTGTCAAATAAACTGTGTTAGAACAGTTTATCCACCAAAATTTGACACATTGGGCCTTACACCCATTATTTGGTTATTCCGCATGGCTGTCAAATATGTTCATTTGTTTAAATAAAAATATGCTTTTCTGGTATTGGCTCGTGGTTACAGAACTGGTCATGATGGAGCTGATTTAGCATGGTAGAAATAAATGGTTATGTTTAACGAACTCGATGCCGTTCAGCGCAATCCTTTCGCAAAGAGGTGGATATCTGGTACTCCACCGAACTTCCAGCCTTGCCCATAATGTACTACATTCTATCGGGTTATTTTTCTTGTAAACAGCTATCACTATTGTACGTAGTACTTTGCTGTCATAATTTAAAGGGAAAAGTTTTAATAACACATGTTCACGCAAGCCGAATGCTTCATCAAGTTCGGGAGCCATTTAAGCACTATAATCGCACTCTTCAGACTTTATGAATACCTTGTAAATTTTACAGCATTTTCGTTCGCCAACAATGGAATGCTCAGATATTCTGAAAGCCTACTGCATGTGTGGAGAGTGCAGATTTTAACAGCAACTGAATACGCGATAAAGACGCTAGAAAAATTTCAGTGGCGCAGTGCTACGAAGCACATACACATGATCCGGGAACACGCAAGCTCGATGGAAGATCGAAGCGAATACAGAATACTAGCATTACCGAGGGTGAGTTTCATCATAGGTCTGCCCCGTTCACCTACATTCAAATTTCCATCAGCCTACATTATTCGAACACCCTGGATGCACAAACGTTATACCCGGTAAACAAGGCCATGAATAACTTTCACTTTGACGGTTTTCGTTTGCAAGTTTCGTAATACTATACACCTGTAAAATCCGCCTTTAAATTAAACGTGTAAAGCATTGCAAAATGAATGGTTCAAGTCGCGATCAAAATTTCGTTCGAATGTGTTCAAGACTCGCTGAACCTGATCTTACTGTCTCCACCTGATGACAGCAAACAGCCAGAAACCGGTAGTGGTGTGTAAGGGATGGGGATGTGAGCATCACAATACATTGGTTTTCTTGTCAGGTTCACGAGATTCAATAAGCACATGGGTACTACTTTGCTGAATTTATCACAGTATGGCAAATTTCGATTGAAGCTTGCTAGAATACCTTCTGACCCGTCACCGTGCAGTTCAGATGAAGTTCACAACGTAACACACTTCGATTTTGATAGGCAGAGGAGCGTGGCATTTACTGGGGAACGATATTTTGAAGGATCACCGCCACATCTTCGAACCAGAAGAATTTATCTATACTTGATAAACGGAAACACTATGGAACGGGTCGCAGTGTAGACATGAAAAGAAAGTTTTCAATGAATAGGTTGGAAATTTATCGCTCGCAATGTAGAAGCTTCGTCAGACCAAGGGTGTCAGTACGATCAGGGTTCGGGCTATAATCGCCTTTCATTAACCAATCTCAAGTTACCTAAGATAGACAGACGAGATTAAGATCGAGTGATACACCCCATGCATGCTGCGTAACCCGTTGATTGTTTTGTGTGCAGGTGAGAACAATGTCCGGTTCGCCAAATCCATGTGCCCGCTGTGTCATGCATGTTAATCCTTATCCGCTGCAGAAGCTGATTATGAACGAATTAATCCAAACATTATTTACATGGCTATGGAGTCCCACACTCAGATATATCCAAATAACTTGTGGGTTGCGTTTTACACGAACCAAAGGAAATTAGAGCAACTGAAGCACTACTTGACCCAGCACATGAGTTGCGGCCAACTGCATGGTGTGAAGGAAAACGGAGCTAGTAGGAACCGGTATAGTGGAGAACAGTTTTCATGCCAGGAACCCGTACACAATGATCAAGTTTATATTAAAAATTCCGGAAAAGGAAAGCTCCGTGATCAATATATCGTGATGCTCAGATGCCTCGAAACCACGCTTGTTATTTCACATAATTAGGAAAGACAGTAAGATTCAGTTGAATGAATACTGGTCTCCAAATGGAGATGAGAATCCAACGAAGAAGTGTCACTTTACTGATGTATGAAATGGATCAAGCGGAGGTGCCGGAATATGAGATTCACGATACATGAGCTGATTGTGAAGTCCGAAAAACAGGCCGAAACACGCACACGATAATTTTCGTGGTAAACCAGTCATTCTGACCTGGCTCAACCAGACGAAAGCAGCGAAAACCAACATTGTGGTAGGTCGAACCATCTGTCTCCCAGGTTGTGGCCCGCATAAATCGGCTACCAAACGCCTACGTACCCTAAGAAATATGGCTCAAGATTGTATTGTGGCGGCCTAGATGTAAGCAGGTTCTTGAGATGTTTGAATCATGTTATATGTTGGCAAGTGGAGTAAAGATTTCGCTACGATGCAGGACAGTAAAAGCTCCAAGCTGTGGTGTTGGTATCGCTCTATTCGTTCAAAAAGCTTGGTGAGATGCATGTGTCATTCGATGTGTAGGCGTCTTTACAAGGTGTTTTGTACCCACTCTTCTACTGCTTTCGGATAAATTCAGGTGGAAAACTCCTTTACTCACTTACAAATTTATTGCCATGATTATACGGCAGTTGAGGATTCGAAACTTGTTACCGTTATACATTGTGATGAGGATATGGCAATAAGAGATCTGTGTGATGAATCCAATATTGCATTGTCAAAGAAGGATCATTCATTATGGCGCTACTTCGCACACATAATGGGAATCAACCTCACGAGTCTAAACTTCAAATTGGAAAAAAACTGTTCAGTTCAGCCCAGATAGAGAGAATGAAGTTAAAATGTGGGGATACACACAACAAACGAGGGGCAACGAAAGCCGGTTATGTGATTCCAGTTGGCTCTTCGAACTTCAAACATTCATTATTGTGAGAGCCAATCGGAAAAGTTCCATAAAAAACACACTGAAATATCAACGTACAATATGTTTCTTTGTTGAAATGCTACTTTGAATTTCTGCGTGAGTGTGCAACAACAACATTCAGAAACTGCATAAATGGTGGCAGTAAAATCGATGACCTCGGTTCGCACTTGTCCCGGGCGGAGAGTAAACAATGCCGCCTCAAAGCATCAGGAATCTTCCTAACATGCTTCTGATTTCTAGCGCACACCGATATGAGGTCACCGAAAGTCTTTACTTTCATTAATCAACAGGGTAACGCCGAATCACAAGAATGCTTTTCACGGCATTTTAAATAGCAAGCACGGATGTGCTATCGTGCAGCATTTCTGTGCTGTGCGGCTAACATCGTGCTAAATTGATTGGCCACCGGTATTGAGCGGCATGCTGAAGCAACGGCACTAGTGTTCAGACAGCCATTAACAGACGTCGCCTCCGCTGGTTGGGGCACGTCCTGCGTATGAAACCCGAACGGTTACCACGCCGAGCGCTTTATGCGTCGGCTGGTACAGACTGGAAAAAAGTGGCTGGCGGTCAGACACTAACACGGAATAGTGGCTTGAAAAGGCTCACTTCTGGTCTAGCTAGGGTTGGACGAGCGCGCTTGCCTGGAAGGGGAGAGTGTATAGCTCGACACATTGGCAACGATGGCAATAAACCGACATCAATGGAAATAGTGCACCATCTCTATTACTCCCTGACATTCTCTGCTGTTCAAAAACTTTATCAAAAAAATTCAAAAAATGATATGTGTAAATGGACAAAAAATTACCCACTGTTCCCCTCTCACAGTTTCTACCCGCATTGTACCCCCCTTTTCGCTTTGTACTTCTCATTGTTTATGTTGAACGGCACCATATCTGTATCAGATTGTGCAAATAAAATATATTCTATTTCTATTTATTTTCTCTGATCTGTCTAGGTCTGGACAACCTGACAGTATCTGAGCCCACGTGCAGTCTCTAACTGTGCAGCACTTTGCCTGGATCAGGCTTGTGCTTTCATGCCATTTCAAATAGCTCGTACGGCAATAAAAGAATGCAAAATAGTGTTGGTATCATTAAACGGTCTTGTAGTACAAATCCATTAGACACAAAATCTGGAAATGAAATGATATTGGTACAGCCAAATCCCTAAAAAAACACGAACCGGTGTACCCATGGGTGAGGAGTGTTTGACGTGAAAAAGAAACGCGATAGAATGGTTGAAAAATGAGAGTACGAAAAATTTACGCAAATAAAAAGTTACATAAAACGAGTCCCGCGTCCTTCGAAACCATCAAAATCACAGATATAAACACAATCCACATGAGCAAAGTGTAAGTAGAAGGCAGTGAACGGGACCAGTGTTCACAATGTGATAAGACCGGTGGCGAGATCTTCTTCATCCTCATCCGTGTCCCCGTGTTGGTGGTTAGCCGTGGAACTATGATGCGGCCCTCGAGGAGGTACTGGTGGCCGGTTTCGAGAGACGCTATCGGCCTGGTAAGCGTTAAACACAGTGTTAGCGTTGTAATGGTTGGTCAACGGCAACGTGGATTGCGAGGCGGCTTGAGCAGATGGCCGCACGGTGATGATCAAATTGGAACTGTTGGCAACCATCATATCGGTCACCTGGTCCAGTGTCTTGTCAAATACTTCGATTCCATTGACTTCGATCAGTTCATCGTTCACGGCCAGCAGGCCGGTACTGGCGGCGATCCCGTCTTCGTCTAGGCGGGATATGAAAAATCCAGGGACTCGCTCGTAGCCACTTTCGGTCAATCGAGTGCTGAGGCCCCCTCGAATGAAGAGGCCCAGTTGCTTGTGTGGAGTACGCAGCAAGCGGACGCTGAATGAGGAAAAAACATGGGCGATTAGTCATCATCATCATCATCAAAGACAGCATTACACCGGTAGCACGTACCGAATGCTTAACTGCCATACAACCACGAAAAAGTAAAATCCTAAAAGATGGGGAAGGGTGGGACTTAAATTGCTACGGCTTCTATAGAAGAGTAAGCACAAACAAACTGGGCAGAGGTGCCTACACCTCGAATGGAACATACATTCAAATAAGTTTCGTGAACAAGTAGAGCACGGCAGCGTCCTTGCGGCTTTCACTGTCATGCATCATAATAAGCTTTTCTCGTCACTCCGCTTGACAACATACAAGGTTAAGCAAACACTCCAACAATATGCTTAGTGCAAGACCGCCATTGAACACGGTTTCGGGACATATCCTGAAGCATAACTAACCACTACGATATCTGATCGCGGGGACACCAGCCTGGGCGATTAGTGACGAGGATTATGAAAAAAACAGAGAGAAGGTAACATGACCCGTAAGGCTGAGAACACAGGAACGAGATAAGATAATCATAATTCATGACTAATAGTAGCACACAATGACAAAACAAGGTTTGGTGAAAGAGAAACGAATAACAAAGCCCCACTGCAAAAAGCGATTAATAAAGTGATCGGGGGGGGGTAAACTTAAAAGCAGTATAAAAAGAGAATCAAAGTCTATTCTTCGACGAGTGCAGACAGTCTAAATCGTTCGTGAGTTGATGGGAACGCAAACAAACAGGGTTTGCAGATGATTGAAGAACTACCAGGTTCATAAAATATAACGCAAGGTAGACAAACTCACACTTTTGAGCACATAGATTGAATGATACGAACAGCAACAACAACAACCTCAGCCTAGTTGATGAAATCTAAACATTGATTGGCTAATTGGCAGTGCGTTCAAGGACGTGCGTGACAGTAAAAATGCAGCTCAAATGTTGGCAATTTGAAAGAAATTCTTTCACGGTGTGCAATTTCAATTCGTTCACGCCAACTGGGTCGACTTCTTTTCTGGAACTGTTACTATCACATAGCTTCACGGCAAAGTTGGAACAGGCAACCTTGATGCCAGTTACGGACCCTATTGATATGTATGCGAGGTAGACGAAAGACTTTTACTCTATCGTATCGATAACGTAAGAATCCACTGTTCAAAGGCAGGTTGTAATGAAGATTGTGATCGAAAGAAGCGATAATAAGCTTTGTTAATCGCGAAACACCACGAGTTAAATCACATGCACTTTTATAACCGGTTTTAGTACCAATGAAGAGAAACCCAAAACACAACTTTTGCTGTTACAGCCGCGATTCGATCTAAAGCTGATTAAAACAAGTGACATGATAAGAACGTGGTTTGTGTTGCTTTAGGGAAAAACGCACTCAATTTCAGAGAGAATCAAGACCACATATGTCCATAAAGACTTAAATTTCATTTAACGGACAAGACGTTTGATATGCTTAGATAATAAGCTGGAGAAAAAATGTCAAGAGTAAGTTCACTTGTAGAAGTGTCCAACATTCAGCAAAGACCGGTAAGCAGCTAATAGGCAAAGTGTCAGCTACATTATCCGGTAATTTTCAAGTGCATCGATCCCTTTGCCGCATGACGAACATACACGAAAAGAGGATAGTCGGACATCACCCAAATTCGACGAATAGAAGATAACTGACAAACGTGAACACTTTTATCCTCGCTTAGCTGGTTAATATGGGTCACTGGATTATTCATAAAAAGATTTTCGCAGTCATGTGCACGGTGTTTCGCAACACGCCATAGACACGCTTAGGCCAAAATACTCATGCTTTCAAGTACACTCGGTTCGCCATCTTTTACTACATTCCCGAAAACAAGTCATTTCGCTGCATGTGATTACGGTCATGGTACATCAATTCAACCGAAAAACACATATCACTTTAATGAAATAATTATTAAATGTCTCGTGTTTTAGCTTTTGTTCATTGTAAAGCATCGAACGTGGTCCAGAAAAGCACTATTTCTCTTGATTATGACAACGGGAATGCTACCAGAAAACGGAACTATTGTACAATAAAAGTGTAACTACGCTGTAACAGAAACGAGCACTAACAAGGGGTGTCAATACTAGGTACAATACAACAGTATATATGCATGAAAGCACAAGCCTGATCCAGGCAAAGTGCCGCACAGCCAGAGACTTCAAATGGGCTAAGATACTGTCAGGTTACCCAGGCCTAGACGGAAATGAGGAAGAAAAAAGAACAGGAAATGGTAGTGAGACTCCAGCTTGTTTCAGTATGCAGCTCACTACCTCTAGCCAATCAATTTAGCACGGTGTTAGCCGTACAGCACAAAGTACTGCACGATTGCACATCCTTGATATGCTTATAGCTGTTGTCGATACAACAGCCAAGCATCTGTCGATGACTTACCATCTAGGATGTGCTGCATTCGTAATCACTGCTGCCAATTCACGGTACAATGTAAAATACAATCAAAAGCCTCGATCCAAGGTCAGTGCCGCAGTCATAAACTGCACATGTGCTGGGATACTTTCAGGTCTAGATATAATCTATATATATAGATATATATATATATATATATATATATATTATATATATATATATATTATATATATATATATTGTGCCGTTCGGCTGGCTTGCGAAATACCTCCACGTGGTGCCAGCTGGGTGGGCTCGGTTCTCCAAGCTCAGCGAAAGGTTCGGCGGTGGTGTCTGAGGGTGTGGTGAGTTTTCGCCTGGCAAGCGTTTTCCCTATAAACAGCCACAAAAATCCAATGATGACACCACGACGCGGCGGATGTGACTCGCCGCTTCAAAAGTCACTGCCCCTTGTCATATCTAAGGGCATTTATGGTGCACAGGTCTAGTTAGATATCCACAGAATAAAGTATTTGTAAAGTAAAAAGCGGGAGGGACGCGTTTGAAGCAGAAGAACCAGACAGGAAGTGAGCAAAAAACCAAGATCGAAACCAGACAGAAACAGAAATATAGTGTCGCGGATTTGTTCCCCTGATATTTAACATGAGGCTTGGTTCGGTGAACATTTGCACACATGAGAACTCTCTGATTACACCAGGGACAAAATGATCTAATCCATCTATGAATAAAAATATAACATATTAAACTATCGGGAACAAAGCGAACAGTAAACAATGAATTTAACTTGACGAATCTGTATCAAAACAACCATTTTGCCCATATCCCAGAAAAAGCGCGATTGCAACAAAAATCTGTTGGCGAAACGCTGAGAAACAGATGAAAAGAGGCTAAGCAAAACAAAAATCAAGAACCAGTAAAGGTGTGTGCTGATGATGACAGGATCAGTGTATGGTAGGGTATGAAAGCACAAGCCTGATCCAGACAAAGTGCCGCACAGTCAGAGACTGCACGTGGGCTAGGATACTGTCAGGTTGCCCAGGCCTAGACAGATATGAGGAAGAAAATACAAATGATAGTGAGACTCCAGCCTGTTTCAGCATGCAGCTCACTACCTTTGGCCAATCAATTTAGCACGGTTAGCCGCACACCACAAAGTACTGCGCGATTGTACATCCGAGCAACCGATTGCACATCCGAGCATCAGCGTACTCAAGTCTAGGTAGGAAACGAATAAGGAACTATAAAACAATAGTTAACTATTTAGCTATACAAAGTAGATCATCTCTATGAATAAGAGGATGTGGTAAAGACGGACAAATAGTGTAGATATCCCTGTAATTTGAAATAGCATCAGTAAATCTGACAAAGCAAGTGAACAAAAAACACTCACCGACGCATTTCCCTTGGCAAAATGTTCGCATCCAAAATGGAACACACCAGCTGAAAGTCATCCTTGAGAGTAATTATAGTACGTGTGGGTTTATATTTCTCAGTATTTCGCATTGACAATAACGCGGTTGTCGCTGATTTCTCCTGCCGACTAGGCTTCGTCGCGCTATACCCGTACAGCTCACCGTAGCTTTCACCTTTTCGTTGTAACACGATACGCAGAGAATGCTCCGTAATGGAGAGCGCAGAAGCTAAATTGGTATCGTTATTGATGGGCAAAAAACAGTTGTCCTCGGGATGTACATATTGGATGACAAATGGGATTGAGGCAAGTTTGTGAATTTTTTCCAGTAATTTGTAGAACTCGTCAAATTTAGTGGTTTTCGAGCGATTGATACTGAATCGTCGAAATTCCGCGCCAAACTATGCGATATAAACACGAAACATGGAATCTCACTTTGCTTTTTACCCCGATTGTCTGAGTGTCGCAAACCATTTGTTGTTGATAAAAAGTATTGTCGTTGAATAAAGCCAGAGAGTGAAATAAACGGTAAAGCGATCACAGGCGAAATCGGGAACGAAAATATCCTAAAAGATGGAAGGAAAATGTGGTATAAGTAATGTCTCAAGTTGGAATCGTGCATAAAAACGCAGAATTCCTCTCGACGCTATCATACTGAGCAGTACATCAAAAAATGGTATTGTCACAAACAATAATGGACAGATAGTTGCGAGTGAGGAAAATGATACGTAACACGATTTACCGATGAAGCACTGATAAATTGGTTTGAGGCGGACGAATGTTTCTGAATACACTCATATGCAATTCAAGTATGATGTTTGAATACAGCAACCTAAGTAGGGCATAATCCTCGGAATCTTGACAACGTGCGTTAAGATATTTTTTCGTTAAGTTCAAGTTGGATTACAATTCATCAAAAGCCCATCGCACACCCAGAATTTTTTTCGCCATTCAACTTACGAACGAAAACGGTGCTTGCAACAAGATTGTGGGTGAAGTCGAACTACAGATATGTTACTAATCTTGCGCAATCACCGTGATCTCAAGCACGTGCTTCGCAGTTTACCGGACCGGTAGCACTTAACACGAACTCTGTGTAAAATCACAAGCATGTGCTCTACCGCTCTCATTGTGATGAATTGATTTGCCACCCGTAGTGACATGCATCCGAAAACACGCTGGATTCTCACTGCTAATTCCGTTCTATTTTTGTCCCACATATCTGTCTAGGCCTGAGTAACCTGACCGTATCTTAAACTAAGTGCAGTCTCTGACAGTTCGGCCTGTGCTTTCATGCACACATCATACTGATTCATGAATAGTGTCTCAGAGTAGGGAGACCGCCTGTGAGCTAAGATACTGTCAAGTTGCTTAGCCCTAGACAGATATAGAAAAAATGGTCGTGAGGTTGCGGCGCGGTTCCGTATGCAGCTAACTAAGGTGGCGAAACAATTGCACATCCGTGCAATCGTGTGACAAGGGGAAAGCAGGCAAGTGGAATATGCAAAAGCAAATGCGCAAAAAGCAGCTTGTTTTTGCCGCCACTGACTTCGGTTGCAGCCATATCTCGTAAGGTTTCCAGCCAACTATTAGATGGTGCTTTTGGACCCCACCCAGGCAAAAGAGTTTCTTCATCCCAAAACGCCACGTCATGGACTGGCCACTCGATCGTTTCTCTCAGCTTCTGACAGGATCTGCAAATAAGGCGCGGTACGGTAAACGGTGAGCAGGCATACTTAACCAACCATCGCAAACGAGCAAGTATCAGCATTTCTCTCAGTCCGTGGCCACCTGGTCCTAACACCCGCTTGCAGACATCTATATTTGTAACGCGATGCCGCCACCGAATGCCAGCAATCCTACGCATGCAACGGGTGTCAAAAACAGAAAGCCTACGAACATCTTCTGCTTGGATAGACCAGATTTCGCAGCCATAAAGTAGTGTAGCACGCACAACTGCGCTGTACACTCAGCCTTTAGTATGGAGTAAAACATCGCGTCGACGCCACAAGTGTCGAAGGTTAGCAAACGCTGCACCCGCTTTGCGAACACGATGTGAGATCTCGTCCTCGACACAACCGCCGGCAGAGATACAACTACCAAGGTAAACAAAGCTGTCGACCAATTCAAGATTGACATCGCACACAGTTAGGTTTGGAAGAGAGCCTGGGTAAGTGTTTTATACTTGCTAAGCGCAAAGCACAAACCATACCTTGAAGCTTCAAGTGCCAGGGGGAACAGGGCTTGTTGCATTTTATGAAGGTCATCTCCCATAAGTGCGATGCCATCCGCATACTCTACGACGGTTGCTCTCTCACCCGGCAGAAGATCAACACCTGAGCCCACCAGACCAGCTAAAGCTTTCCTTAGGACATCGTCGACCGCCAAGTTAAAAAGGAATGGCGATATAGGGCAGCCCTGCCACACCCCGCTGAAGATATTGAACGGTGACGACAATTGTCTGTATGCTCGAACCCTGCCCGAAGTTTGGCATTATAATGCACGTCATGGTAGTCTAAAACAGATGTGAGTATGCCACTTCAATTTCGAAGCGAGTAAAAGATGGGGTTTAGGTCTATTTTTTATCGGCATCACTAGTAATAGTGAAGTCGTTTTACGTTAATTGCCACAGAGTGACCATTGAAAAACTTTACTTTACTTTAACTATTGTGCTGCTGGATCCTCAGTTCGGTGAGCAAGCTTAACTAATGTCTTTGATGATGATGATGAATGTCTCAAATTAAGCCAGAAGAGATGAGATCGTTGAAAACTGTTATCAAGTCACAGTTGATTCTCCATTTTTCATATCTGTCTAGGCATGGACAACCTAACAGTAGTATCGCCCACGTGCAGTCTCAGACTGTGCGGCACTTTGCCTGGATCAGGCTTGTGCTTTCATACCATACCTCCACAGTTGACATCCTTGTCGTTGACTCCATGTACGGCGGTGTTTATGGTGGAGGATAAAATTCACGAGCGTTAAGCCAGACTTTCGGATGACGTGACTGATGAGAAAATATTATTATTTTCCTCAACAATATAACAGTGACCAAACCACTGCAGTCTTTGCCATTGGATGTATAAAGAGAGCGGAGGTATTCTGCTGCCTCGCGTCCGAACGGCAGCGTAAGTTACCCGGTCAGCATATCGGACACCTTGGGCACCAATCGTCCAAAACCTCTAAAGCGCGTATATCATCTGACCTCAGCGGCCAAGCCTCACATCCATAAAGTAATACGGGGCGGATCGCTACTTGGTAAACACGTATTTTGGTTTGAAGACTAATCCCAGGTGTGCATCAAAGGGTGATATTTAAGTGAAAAACGCATTACGCGCAAAATCAACCTTCAATTGTACTACAGCTTTCAATTGGCTAGCTATTAACTGGAGGCCGACTTTGTAACGAAGCTACTAATGCGGTCTAAAGGCATCTGCAGCATATTGCTCTTACCACTAATAATAACGACATTAATTAGTGAAACAAAGAACAGTGATCCTGGGATCCATCGAAACCTCAACTCATTCCTAGCATGGTTCATAATCTAGTTGATTACATAGTTAAACAGAACTGGCGATAATGGACAGCCTTGCCGTCCGCCTATATGCAAATTGAAGTCGCAAGATTCTTTACCGTATACTTGAACCCGAGCCATAGTAGAGTAGAGTATAAGGCTCAAACTAGACTAATGAGTTTCAAGAAATCCACATCCGATAGTATGATGTCCAATAAGCAACCACGGTTTGCGAAATCTAAGGCAGAGCGAAAATTGATAAGACATGGTATCATTTTCTGCTGATAATGTTCATCCATCGCGCAGACTGGACCTTACCGTGCTGCGATGGTTTGTCTACCTCCGTTACCCATTTAACTACTGGTTTGTGTGTTTCGAGCAAAAACTGAGCTAATCATACTAGGAAGTTCGATGAATAGAGGTCAGACGAACATGATCTAAGGCCACTGCATTCTAGGTAAGGCTACTTAGCCAAAGGCTTTGGCCGGGAACCCTAATTGTTTTTCTATCTGAGCATGGGCGGCCTGACAGTAACCCAGCTCACATACCACTAGGACAATCACAAATAAATCCAAATTCATAGTGTGTCGTCGTCGCGCACGATAAATCGGATCACCTTTGTTAGGAGGGTGACCTCTGAATGTACATTATGTAATAGTTTACAGTTTACATAAAACCTCTTTTCCCTCTTTCAGCTTGCCATTGGTGCTTTTGTACTTCAGCAATAAACTTCCATTCAAATCACTCGTGCTTCCGACTGAACCAGTCTGTTTGCGAATCTAGAGTTTTCCCGTGACTGTGAAAACATAATAATTTGGCGACGGGGTATTACTGAATTCACATACAATGTCTATACCATTAGAAGATGTAACAAAGCTTCTTCGCGATCAACAGGCGCTGTTTGAACAAAGTCAAATGCGCATGATCGAATTACTCACACAACGTCTAAACTCTATAGCAACGGTTGGATCGTCTCATGTGCAGTCTGAAACAATAGATTCTGTCTCTGCTACCATCACTGAGTTTCATTACGAACCTTCATCGGGACAAACATTCGATGCCTGGTACAAGCGCTGGGAGGACACCTTTCAGCATGAGCTCAGCAGCAAGGATCCAGCCTGGAAAGCACGTTTGCTGGTTAGGAAGCTTAGCACGGTTGAACATGAACGTTTTACCAATTTTATCTTGCCGAAACAACCCAAAGATCTCACCTTTGAGGAAACGGTAGCTCAGCTCCGTGAAATATTCGGCGACCAAGCTTCATTGTACAACTGTCTGAAGTTATCCAAGACAGCTGCCGACGACTATGTCACATTTGCAGGAATCGTCAACCGAGAGTGTGAAAGGTTCCACTTGAAATCACTGACCGAAGATCAGTTCAAATGCCTCATATTTGTTGCTGGTCTCTCCTCTCACAATGATTCAGACATTCGTATGCGGTTGCTGTCCAAATTGGACCAAAATCCTAATATGACTGTTCAAGATCTAACCATCGAATGTCAACGTCTGCTAAATCTTAAGCACGATACTGCGATGGTGCAGCAATCAGCTCAGCCATCAACTTTGGTCCAGAAGGTGAAACAAACCTCATTCTCACATCCAAAAAAGCCCCAAACACCATGTTGGTCGTGTGGTGAATGGCATTTCAAACGGTTTTGTTCATTTAAAAAGCACCAATGCCAGACATGCAATCGCAGAGGTCACAAGGAAGGATTCTGTCCTCCGAACAGTAATGATGATAAGAAGATTCGTCATCCGCGAAAACGGATTTTACAAAAGTCTACATTTTCAAAGCGTCCTCAGTCTAACTCAGTGTACGCTACTTTTAAAGTTGATTTCGAATCTCGCCGACGATTCATCACTGTATGTATAAATCAGACGCCAGTACGCCTGCAGTTGGATACTGCCTCTGACATAACTATAATCTCACATGCTACTTGGGATCTTATCGGAAAACCTTCCGTATACCCCACTAAACATTGTGCTCAAGATGCTTCAGGAAATCCCCTACAGATATCTGGTGAGCTAAATTGTGACGTATCCTTCAGAGATACAAAATTCACCGGAACTTGTTATCTGACAGAGTATGTGCAGCTAAACTTACTTGGTCTCGATTGGATGGAAAAACTAAATTTGTGGAATTTACCTCTGAATTCTGTGTGTAATAGCGTCTCTCTTGCTCATACAGCAAATTCTGAACCACATGAAGATGCGGTTATCGCTTCAATCACTCTTGAATCAGAAGTCAGCAGTGTGCTCACTACATCAATCCGTGCGCTTCCAGTCACTTCAGCCATGGTTTGTGAAGCTACTGCCTATGATCCACTACTTCAACGAGTCCTCGAACATATCCGTACCAATTGGCCGCCACAGTGCCCTGATGCCCAACTCATGCCTTTTTACCAACGCCGTTGTTCTTTGTCAGAAGTCAATGGTTGTATATTGTTTGCTCATCGCGTGGTTGTGCCCGCCCAATCGCAGCGAAAAGTTTTGGTTCAGTTCCATAACGGACATCCAGGTATTAATCGAATGAAGGCACTAGCACGAAGTTATGTTTATTGGCCTAGATTGGATCAGCAGATTTCAGATTTAGTACGCAATTGTTCTAAGTGTCAATTGTCAGCAAAATCTCCTCCCAAATAAGTTTTGTTTTCTTGGCCTCCACCTGAATCTCCCTGGTCACGTTTGCATATTGACTTTGCAGGACCAATAGATGGTCAACAGTACTTAATACTTGTCGATGCCTACCGCAAATGGCCCGAAATATTTCCCATGAACCGTATAACATCTGAAGCCACCATCATGAAACTTCGTCATATTTTCAGTTGTTTCGGCGTTCCAGACATTTTGGTGTCAGATAACGGTACTGCTTTTACCTCCGCAATTTTTGCCGAGTTCTGTCAACTCAACAACATACAACACATCCGTTCACCGCCTTATCACCCGCAATCCAACGGGCAGGCAGAACGTTTTGTTGACACATTCAAGCGAGCCATCTCTAAACTCAGGGGAGAGGAGACCATACCAGAAATCATAGAAACATTCCTGATTAACTATAGAGCAACTCCAAACCCAAACGTTCCGAATAACTGTTCTCCAGCGGAAGCTTTAATGAACAGAAAGTTACGTTTGCCAATTGATGCAATATACCCAGTTGCACCAAAAACTATCACCAGGAACACTGCGATGCAAGAACGATTCAATCGTCGTCACAATGCAAAAAGCGAGTGTTTTCACCTGGTCAGTTCGTACTTGCGAAGGATTATCGTGGAGGTGTTGAGAAATGGACACAAGGTCGTATTCTACGCCGTTCCGGTAATGTAACTTACGACGTCGATTCAGTCTTCAGTCTGGGTTCGGCATGCCAATCAATTATTACCCTCAAATGTGCATACGATGAACAGTCCTAGAGACAATGTTCCACTTGACATTCTCCTCGACACATTCGAACTACGTCCGTCTACAAATGTTGCCGCCTCTCCGGAAACTCCTGATTTACGAAATCTTTGTACTCCACGAAGATGGACTGATCGTGTCCGGCATCCAGTTGCTCACATGCAAATCGACCCAAGGCAACGTTCATACAAGGCAAGAACTCAAAAGGGAGTTGTTAGGAGGGTAACCTCCGAATATTCATTATGTAATAGTTTACAGTTTACATAAAACCTCTTTTCCCTCTTTCAGCTTGCCATTGGTGCTTTTGTACTTCAGCAATAAACTTCCATTCAAATCACTCGTGCTTCCGTCTGAACCAGTCTGTTTGCGAATCTAGAGTTTTCCCGTGACTGTGAAAACATAACAACCTTACCTGCAGAATCCGACAGGGAGGGTAAGGGGAAACAAGTTACTGCTAATTCTACTCTTCGACCTTTTCCCGCCTTCTCACCACTTCTTAATTCTTATCCTTCAAGATCCAGTGAGATAAGCGTCCGACCTGAACCTTTTAAAAGCTTAGCATATCATAAGCCTCAAACACAATTTATATAACCGCACACGACTGCATACATAGGTCTCATGAATGTACGAACCTTGCGTAAAGCATACCAACAAGCTGCTCTTTCCCTCTGCCTAGAATCCTTGTTTAACGATGTTTGTTGCCTGTCAGAGCCAAGACTTAATGATCCCTCACGATAATCGTACAGTACTTATGTGCTGTGCG
>JACCGJ010011438.1:0-15646 GCA_013407085.1 Atriophallophorus winterbourni | reverse complement strand
CGATCGAAAAAATTGCTTAGACGGGTTGACTTTCTGCCAATAAAGTGGATGGGACAGAGATCTCTGCAGTCGGACGCTCGTCACCGATGCGAAAGTAAGTAGATAATATTCATCTTATACTCAATATTTGATTCGATTTTTTAAATTCATTTTTAACCTTAACCCATCATGAAAAAGAAAGTTTGTAATGAATAGGCTAGAACAGTTTACCGGTAGCGTTTCGTTTCAGACTCAGAAGCTTCGTCAGACCAAGGGTGTCAGTACGAACAGAGATCAAGCTTAAATTACATTCACCTGACCAATCCTAAGCTGGCTAAGAAACTGCACATGTAATGGGGGGTGCTGCACTGATTAAGATAGACAGGCGTGATCAATATCAACTGACGCACCACCACCTCTACGTACCGGAAACCCTACAATGAGCGAATAAAAACGCTAAATTTATTTGATTATCCACGTCGTCGTCTCCGAGGGGATTTAATTCTGGTTTACAATATATTGAATACTGAAAATCACCCTCTACAATGCTTATTAAATCAACGGAGCTCGCATAATACAAGAGCTCACACATTTACTCTAACTGTCCCTCACTCGAGACTAAACTGCAGACGACATTTTTTTGCCGTGCGAGTTTGTTTTACTTGGAACAATCTACCAGATAATGTTGTGAACTCACCAAACCAGCAAACTTTCAAGAGAAGCCTTGATGCCTATTTGACCCTAAACCCGTGCATTGAAGAAAACTATACATCTTAACACCATACACCTACATTTGTTATCCCACCAATCGAAAACAATTTCTGCCCTTGGATATTTACTTGATTCTTGAACTGCCCAGTAAGCAATCTAATCCCATTTTGCTTGTTATATTATTCGTTGTTGTCATATTATTCTGTGGTTTTTTGTAAAGCTATATGCTTTTTAGACCATTAAAATTGCATTGCATTGAATTGAATAATCCCTCAATTGTTTTGGTCTTGGCAGGTGTGAATGAGATCTGCTGACAGATTAGCTCGATTGCGTAATCGGTGCGCACACTTGGGGAACCGCTGCAGAACCGGACGACAGATTGTGTGAGATATCAGCCTCATCCAACTTATTGACTGCATTCTTACCCACTATTGTTATCTCAACCGCCTCAGCGTGAAGTCGTTTCGTGTATGGTTTTACCCTCGTTTTATCACTTCTACGTTATCAAGATCAACGCTGTGACCTGTGTCCAGCATGCGTTCAGCTAGTTCTGAATCCCTGTTAAGTGATTGGTGTTCACTGCAATCGCGTGGCTGCTGACCGATTCGATTTTTGCGTTCATTTTTCCTAGTACTGGGATCTCTGAAATTTTGCACTGATATATACTCCCGAGCAACACTTGCAGTTGATTTTATATATGCAATTCGTGGCGCGGCCCGAAGTAATTTTATCCTTGAGTTGCGTTAATTAGGTTCGGAGCTCATTTCGAGATTTTACTTATTTCCGCTGAAGCGTCTTTAACGTAATGTATAGAAACTGTTGCGCAATATGCGTTATTGCTAGGTATTTAGCCGTTTCAATTGGCATTTAATTAGACGCTCAGAGTAACCGTTCGTTCTGTATTTTTAACGATATGTAATCCGACCTTGACTGTGCTCACTTGTATCGGATTAATGGAAATGTACGTCATGAGGTAAATCCAGACCATGTCTATGTGACCTTAACTCCTCCATCTAGATTTATCATAGGCTGCTCAGCGGTAAGTTTGTGGTTCGAGGGTCATTTAGTCATGTTCGCTGTATTGACTATCAGCTTTGGTCTGGCGAAGCTTGTGTCAGAAGTAAAACGTCACCCCAAAACTACAGATTACACACAAATGCCTTCGCATTGTGTATATGCGATCGGTCCCAAACGTATTCCAATCAATTACTGTTAGTTATTGATTCAAACCCGAGAATTCACATACACGAAACCATGACTAGTAATCCACTGACAAAAGGATTACAACCCTAGTAGATAATACTTATTAATATGTGGTAGATCACTCACCACTATTGACTTTCCATTGTGAATCCATTCGAACTGATGTATGTGTGTGTCCTCGGTCAGGAGTATATCTAGCCGAAGCCGCTCACCTTCTCTCACATTTACCGAGGGTGAAAGTTCTTTGACGAATGGTGAGAATATTGTCGGCCCATTTACGGAAACCCTTGGGAACTGAACCAATTTCGGTTGCGTAGTTGGTTTTATTCGGTCAATCACAGATGGTGAAAATTGCACACTGTAGATTCCAGAACAATCTGTACCAATGTGCGGTATTGTCAAAGAAACCGTTGAGTTCAAGGACGTTTCATCATGTTTCAGCGTACAGTCGCATGCCGTGAACGGCGTCCCGTTAAGCTTCCATAAGAAGTCCATCGAATTGAACGGAATTCCAACATTCATCAGACAAGCGTTCAATGTCATCGTGTCCCCGACGTTCACGCTTTCAGGGTTACACCATCCAGAGGGATCGAGTTCTAGCGGGGGTAAAATTCCTTCACATTCCGTCGATTGCTTCAATTTGATTGGTATTTCGATTGTGGCCAATGGAATCACAGCGTCTGGCTTTTCTTCATCGGTAATCTCTGAAAAGTATTGAAGTTTAATCAAGTTGTGGTGGTTATGAGAATGGTTTCGATTATGCGTGGCCTTTCACTACTATCTTGCAAAATAGTCATAATAAAATTACATGCTTTGTAAGCACTGTGGGTTTATTCATGATTACGTATGTTCGATTAATTCTTTTCCGTATTCCTTGAAATACTTGCACCAAGTTCCAATTTGCCGTGATCACCGTCTCGAACGTTGTGGACCCTCCAATATTGGAACTTGGTCGTGCGGACATACCTGATTGGCCAAATTGTGTACGACTATTATTATTGACTATAGTTTTATCACGTGACCCGCATTTTGCCGCTGGCATCAATTGTCTACTTTACGTGCAGTCTAAATCTAGATACTATTCTCCTTTTGTATACTGTGGCTACAAGGGATACAACCCGATTGTGTAACAAAAATACCGACATAGCAAATAGATGAGCCATTTTCTTACAATCTTGGTGGTTAAAGTATCGAGTGACTCAGATCACAGACAGATATTCGTGTTGGTGTACGTGAAAGCCTGAAACTCAGTCCACTTTAGGGCCACCAAGGCACGGAATGTGCACCTGAAGTTTGGGCAAAGATGCTTAAAAGACATTGAGTAACAATTAGCGAGATATGCGCAAGCTGCGACTCGTTGACCTGAAATGAAATGACAAAATGAATCTCGGCTTCTCTCCCGAATACACCACTCGCTACAATTGCACATGGTTTTAACATAGCAAACTAATTCTCTAGTGGGCTATGTAAGATCCCATTTGAGCAGCGATTGTCTAGAATTGCTCCAAGCACCCGAACGCTCACAAATATAAAAATGAATGCAGCTTTCAATCCACAGAGGCACCTCTATTTAAACCTGGTTCTGGTCACTCAAAACATAGTCACATGGTCACTTCCACCGGAAATATTTTCGTAACTACTACGTATTTGTGGACTGCTTTCTTGGGAATTCACTCTTTATCTGGTACACATGATCTCGGATCGACTCTCCCTAATATTTGCCCCGCAATTACTTTGGGTGTTCCACCCTACACTAACAGGATAAACCAAGGTGTTAATTTGTAATCCACTGGTGGCACTACTCTCATGTTCATTCACATGTGCCTGCCCACATGTGGAGTGGGTTACACCCATCGGCTCGAATAAAATTCCGTGGATTATGGATTAAAATTTTTGAAACCATTATTTATTACAAACGTTTAGGTAAGTCTTGTGGTGTTCACTTTATTTTTCTAACAGAAATATCAGATCACACAAACGCAATACAGACACAATTCGTTCCATCGTCAGGCCTTAATTTTCATGGTTCAGGCAACGAATATATTTTTCGTTTCGCCGCCATACAGAACCGAGCCAGTTTATAAGGCCAATTACGGTGCTAAGTCTAATACGCACGTGATGGCATGTCTTGTAAGGTCACGTCGCACCATGCAATTCAAGGTCGTTTATCGATGGACCAATAATATAAGCGATCGATTAGCCTGAATCTTTGATGTGATTGGCCGCGAACTCAACGACCAAGACTAGCCGAGTGCGGCACGGTTCAATTATAGGACGATAAGTGTGTAAAAATGTTTGATTCGTGTCGGCATTTAGATAGACTTACCCGTATCCAAGAGCTGCAGATGGTAGATACCCACGTCTTCCTTCTGCAAATTATCAATTTCAAGAAGCGTGACTTGTTTAGCTGATCTATCATCAGGCGGGAAAAATTCTTCCTTGATAGTTTCGTCATTCCGTGCCCAAACTGCCTTCAGGGGAATGTTGGGCAAATCACGAATCGCAATTTTCATGGAGTGATTCGGTGTAGCATAGATGCTGCACTGACCAGATAAAGTAATGGCATCCACAAGCGATAGGCCGACCAAATCATTAGTGACCGTTGTGCCATCCATGGCTTTAAGCAATTTGGGTGAACTTTCATTCAGGACCAAGTAAATGGCTGATGTCAACGTATTGAGGGTTTTTGGTTGAAGAGGTTCTGCATCGGTGTGGATGCTATCTTCATCCGACGTAGCCTTAGTTGGAGATTCCGTCAATCTCAGCATACGATGAACAGCAGCAGGTTCGGATTTACGACGCTTGGAAATTGTCAGTTCGTCATGATCCAGCCATTCTGTTTCATGAACCGTGGCTAATTGATCGGCGACTTGCAAAGATGTTGCGGAGATGTCTCGATTATCGCTTTTTAAACGCGGATAGGATACACGTCGGTTGGTAAGCGATTCTTCTCGAAGTGACTTGTGTGCCAACTCGGAAGTTGCTATTCCCGAATTAGGTTCTGAAAACTTGTCGAGAGTGGATGCTTCTTGTTGACTTGTAGGTTGAATCTTATTCGTATCATCATTTATATAACACTCAGCAGTGTCAGTATCACATGGAAATATGGATTTTTCAGCTGCGGATGTGCTGTATTCACTAACAGTGCAAGGAATTTCAGATTCAAAAGTTTTTTCTTTGGAATTTCGGTCGTCAATTACGAATGCTGAAGAATCAGTTTCGGTAGAAAGCTTCGAAGACTTTTTCTTTCGATGGCGTTCTTCTTTTCTGCGACGCTTTTCATCTTTATCGGCTTGGCGTTTAGCTTCAGTCTCGGCAGCCAGACGCTGTTCTTCTGCCTTCCTCGCTTCTTCTTCTTGCTTGGCCTTTCCTTTGGCCTTTCGTTCTTCCTCCGCGATACGAGCTAGCTCATTTTGTTCTTCCTCATCACGCTTGCGTTTTTCTTCCTCTTCGGCTTTCTTGCGTTGTCGCTCTTCCTCTTTGCGACGCTTTTCTTCCTCGGCTTCAGCTTTGCGTTTTGCTTCAGCCTCAGCAGCCAGACGCTGTTCTTCTGCTTTTCTCGCTTCTTCTTCTTTCTTGGCTTTCTCTTTCGCCTTTCGTTCTTCCTCCACGATACGAGCACGCTCTTTTTGTTCTTCCTCATCACGCTTGCGTTTCTCTTCCTCTTCGGCTTTCTTGCGTTGTCGCTCTTCCTCTTTGCGACGCTTTTCTTCCTCGGCTTCAGCTTTGCGTTTTGCCTCAGCCTCAGCAGCCAGACGCTGTTCTTCTGCCTTCCTCGCTTCTTCTTCTTGCTTGGCCTTTTCTTTGGCCTTTCGTTCTTCCTCCGCGATACGAGCTAGCTCATTTTGTTCTTCCTCATCACGCTTGCGTTTCTCTTCCTCTTCGGCTTTCTTGCGTTGTCGCTCTTCCTCTTTGCGACGCTTTTCTTCCTCGGCTTCAGCTTTGCGTTTTGCCTCAGCCTCAGCAGCCAGACGCTGTTCTTCTGCTTTTATCGCTTCTTCTTCTTTCTTGGCTTTCTCTTTCGCCTTTCGTTCTTCCTCCACGATACGAGCACGCTCTTTTTGTTCTTCCTCATCACGCTTGCGTTTCTCTTCCTCTTTGGCTTTCTTGCGTTGTCGCTCTTCCTCTTTGCGACGCTTTTCTTCCTCGGCTTCAGCTTCGCGTTTTGCCTCAGCCTCGGCGGCCAGACGCTGTTCTTCTTCTTTCTTAGCCTTCTCTTTGGTCTTTCGTTCTTCGTCCGCGATACGAGCACGCTCTTTTTGTTCTTCCTCATCACGCTTGCGTTTCTCTTCCTCTTCGGCTTCCTTGCGTTGTCGCTCTTCCTCTTTGCGACGCTTTTCTTCCTCGGCTTCAGCTTTGCGTTTTGCCTCAGCCTCGTCAGCCAGACGCTGTTCCTCTGCTTTCCTCGCTTTTTCTTCTTGCTTGGCTTTCTCTTTGGCCTTTCGTTCTTCGTCCGCGATACGAGCACGCTCTTTTTGTTCTTCCTCATCACGCTTGCGTTTCTCATCCTTTTCGGCTTTCTTGCGTTGTCGCTCTTCCTCTTTGCGACGCTTTTCTTCCTCGGCTTCAGCTTTGCGTTTTGCCTCAGCCTCGGCAGCCAGACGCTGTTCTTCTGCTTTCCTCGCTTCTTCTTGTTGCTTGGCCTTCTCTTTGGCCCTTCGTTCTTCCTCCGCGACACGTGCAAGTTCTTTTTGTTCTTCTTTATCACGCTTGCGTTTTTCTTCTTCTGCCTTCTTGAGTAGTCGCTCTTCCTCTTTGCGACGCTTTTCCTCCTCGGCTTCAGCTTTGCGTTTTGCCTCAGCCTCGAAGGCCAGACGCTGTTCTTCTTCTTTCCTAGCTTCTTCTTCTTGCTCGGCTTTCTCTTTAGCCTTTCGTTCTTCCTCCGCGACACGTGCAAGTTCCTTTTGTTCTTCTTCATCGCGCTTGCGTTTCTCTTCTTCTTCTGCTTTCTTGCGTTGTCGCTCTTCCTCTTTGCGACGCTTTTCTTCCTCGGCTTCAGCTTTGCGTTTCGCCTCAGCCTCAGCAGCCAGACGCTGTTCTTCTGCTTTTCTCGCTTCTTCTTCTTGCTCGGCCTTCTCTTTGGCCTTTCGTTCTTCTTCAGCGATACGAGCACGCTCTTTTTGTATTTCTTCATCACGCCTGCGTTTCTCTTCTTCTTCTTCTTTGCGACGCTTTACCTCCTCGGCTTCAGCTTTGCGTTTTGCCTCAGCCTCATAGGCCAGACGCTGTTCTTCTGCTTTTCTCGCTTCTTCTTCTTGCTCGGCCTTCTCTTTGGCCTTTCGTTCTTCCTCCGCGACACGAGCACGCTCTTTTTGTATTTCTTCATCACGCCTGCGTTTCTCTTCTTCTTCTTCTTTGCGACGCTTTTCCTCCTCGGCTTTTCTCCCTCGGATTCAGCTTCGCGTTTTGCCTCAGCTTTGGATGCCAGACGCTGTTCTTCTGCTTTCATCGCTTCTTCTTCTTGTTCGGACTTCTCTTTAGCCTTTCGTTCTTCCTCCGCGACACGAGCAAGTTCCTTTTGTTCTTCTTCATCAGGCCTGCGTTTCTCTTTTTCATCATGCCTGCGTTTATCTTCTTCTTCTTTGCGATTCGTTTCCTCCTCGGCTTCAGCTTTGCGCTTTGCCTCAGCCTCGGAGGCCAGACGCTCTTCTTCTTCTCTCCTAGCTTCTTCTTCTTGCTCGGCCTTCTCTTTAGCCTTTCGTTCTTCCTCCGCGATATGATCATGTTCTTTTTGTTTTTCTGAATCACGCTTACGTTTTTCATCATCATCTTCTACTTGTTTTTCTGCTTCCTCGTGTTGTCGCTCTTCTTTGCGTTTCGCCTTAAACTCGGCGTCCAGAGGTTGTTCTTTTTCTTCCTTTGATTCGTCGTTTATTTCTTTCGTTTCACACTGTCCATCCTTATACCAGTTAATATCTTCTTTTCGTATCTCATTCAGTCCCATATCCATTGGTTCCATATCCTCGTTACTCTGCTTACTTTTGTCACTTCTACTGCTCTCCGCTTCTTCCAATTGCGCTATTCTCGGTGTATTCGCATACGAGATGTCCTGCTGAATGCCTTCTTTGCTGCCAAGATCAGTCGCGTTTATGTCTTTGTCGTATGTTGCCCCGATTTCGCCCTCTTTTATCTGATATTCTGGAACGCCCATTAATTCCGTCAACCTCTCGCTACTTTCAATATGTTCAAGGTCAAGCACATCATCCTCAAGTTGCTCTTCTTCAGCTATAACTTCAAGTTCACTTTGTTTCTCAGACATAATAACCTCAAATGTATCCACTAAACCCTCTTGATCAACTTCGTTTTGTCCACTTTTCTTGTAAGCAGATTCCAATTCGACTAAATCCTGCTCATCCTCCTCAATAATTTGCTCCTCTTCCATATCTTCTCGCAAGCCCTTGTTCTCAATCAACACCCATTCGTGCTCATCAGCAAGCTCATCTGCTCTCCGTTCTTCACTTAAATTGGACTCCTCTTCCGTTTCGATCACGCTCCCCAACACATCTACCATGTATTCCACACACTTCATTCCCTCTTTACCGAAACCCAAGCCACTGACCCAACATGTGTATAATCCCGCATCTTCAATTCCCACTTCTGGTTTCACCAGTTTTATGGTTTGATTAATTTTATTCAGGTAGCACTTGAATCCACTAACATCATCTTGTTCCACATTTCTACCCGCGACAAATTGGCCGTTGAATGTCCACCAAATGGCTGGATCTTCGATGGAGCGGAAATCAAAAGGAGCGATCAAGCTGAATCGTTGACCCAATATCAACTGTATGTCAATCAAATTACTGATACTAACGACTTTCGGCAGCGACGCACCACGTGACGTTTGAAGAGCTTCAACTGGCACGAAGCCTCTTTCAATCTCTTCAGCGGTTGCTTCGTGGAAGTGTACCTCGAAGGTGGCTTTGGCAAACACCTGCTCGTCTGTTTTGAACTTACATTCGTACGTGGAATATGAGTCTGGTGTGAAATTGGTTGTAACAGTCTGCATGACAACCACGTCATTTTCAGAATACATCTTACAGTTTGCGGATGGTTGAAGAAGGATACCGTCATGATACCATTGCACTAATGAATTGGTCCAAGTGTCGTCGATTTGATGTGTGTGAAGTATCTTGATCGCTTCATCTTTATGCAACTTCGCTCGTAACTCCAGCACAGATCCGACAGGTATGTCTGTAAACGGATTTAACGGTTGCAGATAAGAAATGTGGTCTTCTTCTTCTTCTTCTAATTCTTCGATTTTATGTGGCTCGTTCTCATCCACTGGTTCCTGGATATGAACACTTTGTTCCTCGTCTAGATGTTGTTCCAGCACCTCCTCCCGTTTCGGTAGAATATTCACACAAAAGTAGACCGCGGTCTCAGTCCCGTCGAACAGTCTACATCGGCACGCATAGATTCCCGCGTGGATGGCCGGATCGGCGTACGCAATGATGAGTCGAGTGTCCGTGTCGGATAAAATCATGTCCGCGTCCAACGATCTTGGAATTGGGTGACCGTTGACCAACCAAGCGACTTCGTAAGCGATCGCACCGGAGATGGTGAAAGAGGCGGTGAATTGAATTTGTTCGCCGGTGTGGACGTTCAACGTTTTTGTTATCGCTCCTGGGGGCGGTTCGAAGGAAGTCTCGTTACCTGCGGAATGGAAAAAAGGAATGGGTATATAAAGATAAAATGCTGTGTAAAAATCGTTTTGTTTTCAAACTTGTTAGTTAACTGAAACAATTTACTTCTTAGAGTGAAAATCTTGAATAAATGCAATTGGTAACACACTTATTTTCATCAGGGGTTGTGTCCTGTAAGACCGACGCTGATATTTGGCTTCGTTAACAAGCGGAGATATAGGTGATGTTGTTAATGGTGTGAAATCAACTAGAGTTTTCACATAATACATAGGGCACTGCGCATGATCAACGTGAGATCGGGATCCCTCATAAAAACCGACGAACACCATTGAAAACGCCCAACAATTCGAGTTGCGCGAGACGAGTTCGGAAACACACTATCAGATACAAAACATCAGCCGCTATTGATTGATATGCAATACATCAAGGTTGGTCGAATGAACCTAACGTGACGAAGGCTTGAAGTGTCAACCGTCGCGGATATTCGGGTTCCCGCTGCAATTATTTAACTCTTTGTCGTGTGCGTACTAAACAATTAACCAATTGAGATTGAAAGCTTACCGTGATGAGTGTTGGAAAGGTTGACCTCAGGAGTGAGTCGCCACGCTACCGATATCTGGACTGAACTCAAGAAGTGGCGTGAATGACTTTGGATAGTATGTCCTGGTGCGAACACCAGTGTAGTGAGAAGTTGTTTCGTTACTGTAATGACGTTAACGTGAATCACACACAGAAACAGGTCATTTGTATAAGAACTGGTTATATGACACCCATGAACGTCCCTTCGGATTATTAGTGGATTTTCTACCTGCCACCTCCACTTCTCACGCCATCTGGCGACATCTAGCCACCCGACCCAATTCCTGCTTGTTGTTTTCTATTTATCGGACTATCTGGTGATTCTCTGCTACCTTGTGTACTTTTCACCCTCTCCGCTGGTTCGATTGACGTTGGCAAAATGCACATCGTTGGTGAACGGATCATGTCCACAACCTGTTCATGTTTATGCACTGGGTTTTGTTCATTCCCTTTTCTCCCAATTCCGTAACCACCCGGATACTTACACGATAGCTATTGCATTTTTGATGTCTCAACTGTTTGCGTTTTACCGATGATTATCGGTGATATCTCGATTCGTATGTTACGCTACTGCGCATTACATTACATTCGATATCATTTTACCCTATGACGTTATGCTAACACTTATCTTCCCGTTACTCACTCTGCACACGGACATGTTGAGGTTCAAGTCTTAGCGCATCATTCCAAATACGAAACAGCTACGAAGATCGAAAGCAAACATCCCGGGACGTGGGTGTTTGCGGTTACTCCAGCGCGTTAACCCGCTGATGTCGTTGGGTTCCTTAGTTGTGTTAACCCGTAGAAAAATGTAATGAGGATAACGGTCACAATGGTATATCGCGGAGGGTTATTCATGACCAGTGTATTATTTATCACCCGTACTTAGCATCCACGGTTTTTGATTCCATGGTATAATCAGGTGGATGCAGTAAGATTAGGTATAGTGATCTTTGAAATAGGTGCAAAATAGTAAATAAACACATGCATTCACGTTACTTTGAAGTATGTTTTTTACAACATACAACGGTTTTTCAAATGCAGGATCACGGTGACAGTGACATGACGTGCGGTTGGATTTTTTAGCTGTGATACTTTTGGATATAATTTTCATACTTTTTATCCGATCAGTGTGATTTTCGGATATTTATGTGAAAGTTTTCTATGACGTTCTACTTATACAAGAATTACCAATCTACGAGTTGTCATTCTTTGTTTGCAGCAATAATGGATTTTGTGCTTTTCGTTCGTTTATTAAATTCGTTTCTGTGTTTCTGCTGTCAATATTTTCCGATCATGTTTACCACTGCCGGGAACTACTCAGAGTAATACACAAAGTGCAGTCAATTTCATACCAAAATTCTCAAAGGGAGACTGACAACGCGCTGCTAAATCTTGTGACAAAATATACTTAGACCTCGTCACGTCACGCCAACCCTACACAATACCCCATCAACCAAACCCGGCCGTCTCGATTTTCTTACCGCCTCGGCTGCACTTTTATTTGACCCAGTTAAAATGACACAATTTATTCAAGTTTCGCTTGTATGTCAATGTTGGATAAGGTTTGTATGACCAACCTGTTCCGTCACATGAGCCCAAACTCCACGACCATGTACAAAAAAGCTCATTTGTATACATTTCTATCACACGGGACACCCCACGACCGGTTTAGTGTTGTTTGCACTCATCAGGTAGGAACAGTAGGATCAGAATTCGCAATCGTTTGAAACAGTGAAAGAATGGTAAGTGGTAAAAGCAAAGCTGTCATGTGTTGCAACTGCTCAAACACGTGTCACGCAAAATGTGACAAATCATTGACCTCGGAGGCGACATCGATCCTAAATGATGAAAACATTCTTGACATATGCTACGACTGTAAACATTGTCGAAGAGAACCAAACAAGTGTCCAGCAATGCAACCTGGATGATCGCATGCTGAGCTCAGATCTTAGCATACAAAAACTAAAGGCATCATTTGAAACGCTAGTTGCAGCTCAGAACTCCTGGTTTCCCGGTACAACTACAGACAAATCGGAAAATAAAGTCAGTAATGCCAACCAGACAAAACATACATCTCCACGCGAACGCTCAACTGTTATAAATCTACCGGGTGTCTTGCAGAGACTATCATCATCAACACTACATATTTATAAAACCGACTGTGAATGTCATGTCTGACCAAAACACCTCTAAGATTAAACAGGTAACTAAGACCAAGCCATCCGCTCATCTGAAGCTTCCGCTGAAACCATCGGATTCAAATACGAAGGTCACAATGCAAACGCTCGCACAAATTTTCAGTGTAATCTGTACCAACTTGCAGGAATCCAGCAAGAAATCTTTGTAGAAAAGACAGAGACACGACCTAGAACAATGGTCTAACTTCCGTACGATGATGTGTTCGGAAACCATCTGGCCTACAGCAGTTACACGTTTGGTTCGCCACCCAAGCTCTCCACATTTCGGTAAACCAAGTCATATGAATATAACACTAAACAGTGAGAAGAATAAGGAAACTGTACTTTTAAATTCTCATTTGCTACGTGAGTTCCGCGAGTGCAATACTCGAATCTACGCCGATGAAGCCTGGTGGGAAAGAAAAGGACGTCTCGATGTTCACAAGAGGAGCAACGAGCGCAGTCTAATCCTTCTAGGCGTTCCAGAAACTGGCAATGCGACGATGGCTGTTAAGCGACAGAAACACGACGACAAATAGTGGCTTTAGATCGCAGAAACGATAGCAGCGCGGGAGTGTGTCGTTGCGAGTAACTTCAGGATACCCCAGGCATTCATAGGTGATGGACCTAATCCTTTGAAACTCACTATCCTAAAAAGTGCTATGACAGACTTCGTCAGACATACTTGGGGACTACTCAGGAAAAATATTCCGAGTGACGTCAAAATAAGCACACTAAAGGCAGGCTCAGAAACACAAGCTGAAACATCGCCGCGCAAGGATACTGAAAACTCAAACTCAGAAGACGGCTCAAATAACCACACAGTTCTGGCTCTCAGGGGGTTGTACCAATAGACATCATCGTTACAAACCAAATCAGTATTCATTGCGTATACACTAATGCGCAGTGTTTGTAGAACAAAATACTGAGTCGCCCCGAGTTTACAGAAATCCGTTAGTGCTTCTTTCTTACACACTCACACACAACTGGAAAACAAATTACCCGAATATATATCTCCGTTAAAAATTTCCTCTCTTCATGTCACAATTAAAATTACTTTAGCTCTTCCTTTGAAGCACGTTTAACTTTCATATGTATAACCTATGATATTGTACAGCTGTTTGCTTTTTTCACCTTAAATCTTGAATTCCAGTTGAAGACCAGAACATCTTTGGAATCACTTTTTGCATTATTGATCGTATTATTAGTATGATTTGGACGATTGAAACGAGGTCAATATAAAGCGAAACATAGAACTTGGATGATATATATGAGCCGTGTGCAATCTCCAAAAATATCTTCAGTAGGTCAGTTTAGCACATCTTGTGGAAAAACGAATCTCAAATTTTTATGCATTTTCGTCACAGACACACACCTCACGATCGGTTTCGTGCTGTTTGTACTCATCAGTTGGGCAGAGTAAAAGCAGGATCTGCTTTCCTTGAAGCAGTGCAGAAACGATGGATGAAGCTTATACTTTGAATCCACTGTGATATAAATCCGACACGACTAACCAATTCAATAACGATTTCTCACTTTCAACAGCGTACAACCCTTCTTACCGACGAACATTTTTCATTAACTAACGAGAGCTCTTCTTGTTCAAAATATTTGCGAAACAAAGGTGAATAAGTGAATCTTATTTTATAAAGAAAAAATATTCACGTTTACTACTGACTAGTAGCAGTAGTTTCAAATAAATAATTACCGCATACACAATTTGCGGCTCACCTTCGGGCTCATCCACCGTGAAATGTTGTTCCTCCACATACGGCGTCATAACTTCATCCAAGGTACTGTAGGATTCTAAAATCGAAAACCTCCATGTTGTATGAATTGTTCAACAACATAATTGTTTAAGAAAATTCACATTTTTAAAATTTTCGGTGTCACCAAATATTTACATAAATCAAAGTATGTAGGCAACAGAACACTACTCGTACGATGTGTTTGAAATGTGGATTACATGATAATGATGCGAAAAACGGACATCTTTTTCAAGTTTCAAAGCATCTTGTTTTGATTTGTGTGTTTATATGGTTGAACATGGCCGGTAATATCCAACAATTCAAGCTTAGTTTCAAGGCTCTTGGATCAAGACCGTACTGTTTTTTTCGCATGTACAAGGAATCTGGCCTCTCATTATGTTGTGTTTGATTGAAAGCGGGCAAGTATGCACGGTTCGTTCAGCATTTTTCCACACTGACATAGATCGGAACCTAAATAGCAGTAAAAAAATTCACCCTGGAAATCAATGTTTATAAAATCGATCACGGGCTATCATATTCGATAAAATCAGTGTGCTAAATTTCATTTCAACGGATGTGGTTTCAACGAAAATGACTTTATTCGTGTACGCGAATGCCTGCGAGGCATGACTTCGAATGATGCAACTATCTTATCCGCTGTTTATTTCATGAACGCAAACGATATTGCTCTAATTGTTTTTACCGTAGGATCGTTGAGCTGGAACTAAACAAAAAAGCAACCAAACGGTTTCTCTATGGAGCTGAAAAAATTTTGAAATCAAGGTTTCCCGCTGACTGACCATCGAAGATTATTTAACCGTATGTCGGTGATCTAACGGGACTCCCTCCACCTCCTGGACAATAACCTCTTGGAAGAAATGGTAAAATCGCTTCTGTGGTGTGCTTTTGATTATTGGTAGAGATCTAAATGTGATGATATCTTTATGCACACAAATATCATTGCCACGTTTGTGTGAATATCAATGTGTTTGACTTTTGAAATATGTGTATTCTTTGTAGGAATTACGAAAAGCGCTTCAATTGTGACTCCGAGATCGGGGCGACAGATCGGTTGAAGCATACACCATGCGTTTGACCGCCGACTCTCGCGTTTCAGTCATATCAAATTCGTACGTCTTCAATAAATCCACCGCTATTCGCAGAATTGGTTTATTTTGATACTGCTAAAGTCGTGGTGGATAGACATTTAGCTTTCAAATGAAATATTTGTGTTGAATCTCGTGGTTGTCGTAAATTTCTCGAGATGCGTTTAATTACTATTCGCCACCATACCAAATTGCGAAATGCATTAATAACTACGAAATCTTAGCATTTTGTCGATAGCATGAAATCATATCACCAAAAAAGCGACGTGCTAAAAAGTGTAGATAAACACTGACCATATGGGTGCCACAAGTCCGCATAGACTACAAATGGCCATATATGGTACTAGAATAAATCTAAGGAACTAGTAGAACACTAAAGTGATCGCCATCGGGTCGAATTGTAAGCACGCAACGATGCGTGACTGTTTTACGATCGAAGACGGAACGATGTACACGAAGATATGAAGTTAGGGATGACTTGACTAGCCACAAGCATC
>JACCGJ010011437.1:0-12175 GCA_013407085.1 Atriophallophorus winterbourni | reverse complement strand
ATATATATATATATATATATATATATACCTTCTACCCATCAATCTGTCTATCGAACTATCTACCTACTCATCTTTTTATATATCTATCTATATATCTACCTATCTATATATTTATCTTTTGATCAATCTATCTCTATATCAAACTATCTATCTATCTATCTATCTATCTATCTATCTATCTATCTATCTATCTACCTATCTCACTATCTATCTATCCATGTATCTATATTTCAACATATAGATCTATCGCTCGTGCAATCTTTCTTCCTATCAATTCAATGTTCAATCGTGGGATCGATCAATTAATCTGTATATCTACCTATCTATCTATTTATTTATTTTCCTATCTATCTTTCTATTTGCCTACCGAGAGGCAAGCGAATTGGGGGGAGCCGGCTAGCACCGACCGGGAGGAGCGAGGAGCGAGCGAGCGAGCGAGCGAGCGAGCGAGCGAGCGAGCGATGATGCGAGCTCGAGCTCGGAGCGGAGCGAGCGAGCATGGAGCGAGCTAGGAGCGCGGCAGCGAGGGATGGAGAGACAAGCGAGCGAGCGAGAGAGGTAGATTATGCTATTCGATCGATCCAGCTATCTCTCGAGTTATGTATGCTATCTAGTATATAAAGTATGCGAGCAGACAATCAATTATCTATCTAACTCCCTATCATATGCTAATATATCCAATGCATCTAAACTATCTATCTATCGTCTCTCAGCGAGCGATCCAGGAGCTATGGATCTAATCTAGCAGAGAAGTAGCGAGCGAACAAGCAAGCGAGCGAGCTAACGACCGAGCGATATGAGTAATATAGCAAGACATCTATCTATGTACCTCTCTAGCCATTATCTAGTATAGAATAGTTCTATCTATCCAGCTAACATTTAGTTATCTATCGAGGAAACGCGATAAATATCGGCTAGCGATGAGCGTCTATCTATTTAGGCATAGTAGCTAATATCGATGCACCTCTTAACTGCGTACGATGGAGCGATGGGGCGGAGCGAGAGAGAGAGAGAGAGAGAGAGAGAGAGCGCCCGGCGCGCGCGCGAGCGCGCGCGGCGCGGAGACGAGAGAGAGAGAGAGGAGAGATAGAGAGAGAAGAGGGAAAGTCGAGGTCGTGACCCATGAGCGGGGAAGAGCTAGGGACCGGGTGCGAGATGCTAATCGAGCGATGAGAGCGATCGAGGGAGCTAGCGAGCTAGTCTCTATCGAGCGATCGCTCTGCTAGCTATCCAGCCAGCGGATGTCGAGCGGAGAAGTCTATCTATTTATTTATCTGTTTATATATTTATCTATCTATCTATCTATCAATCTATCTGTCTCACTATCAATCAATCACTCTGTCAATCTATCTATCTATCTTTCTATCTATTTATCTATCTATTTGTATCTCCATCTCTCTATTTATCTTTCCATCTATTGAACAGTGTTATTGAAGTTTAAATTTGTAATGATTATCTGTTCCTATCGGTTTTGTATAAACGTTCTCTATGTTCATTGTGCCACACGATGCTTTCATTTTCAATATCGCTTACACCGTTGAATATAAATGAATCACTCTTGAACTTCAAGGTGCATCATTATTTGGTTATAATTTTTATGTTTTGATTCAATGCTGACTCCGCTCGAAAATGAAATATTGATCTCTATCTAGTATTTTTGTTCACTGTTTTATTTTTGTAACAGTATTCACATTATGTCGTCTATTTTTCCATATTAAAAACGCTATGTGCACAATTTGTGGAACTCTCTGCACAAGATCATTTCTTCACAAATTGAATACCATTATTTCTCAACTTAAATGCATTATGAACATTAGGTTTTATGCGCAATGGGTTAATAAACTGTATATTTATAAGAGCGATAACATATTTAAATGGGCTTATTTATGAATAACAACGAATTTCATATTCTAACTGGAAACCACTAAACGAATTTCTACGAAATTCAGCAAAGCAATTATTTCAATTCTCATTACGCTATGACATAATACTTAAAGAGAACTCACCATGCCATACAAGGCGCTTGCAAAGTTCCTAGAATAATTTGAACTAACAATAACAGTTCAAAACTGATCGTCTAGAAATAAAAAAACGATGATATATTGAAACGCTGAAGCCAAATTCAGATAATGTTAGCATTGCAAATCTGTTGGACTCCATGTCCTCCTGCGCAAATGTTTGTTATCTATCTATCTATCTTTCTACCAATCTATCTATTTATTTATTTATCTCTCTATCTATATATACATCTATCTATTTATTTATCCATCTATCTATCTATATATCTATCTATCTACCTAACAATCTATCTTTCTGTCTATCTATTTTTCTATCTATCTATGAATATATCTATTGATCGATCTATGTATATTTGTATTTCTCTCTCTATCACTCTCTCTTTTTCTCTCTCTATATATAAATAAATATATATATATATATTCATCTATCACTCTCTATATATATACTAACTGAAAGAGATTAAACAATTTGTGGAAAGAAAAGGTTTTCGATGACACACGACTGAATTGTGTTACGTTTGCCATACGAAACGGCCTACTAAAAGCAGCCGGACCGAGCAGCATTGGGAGCAAACGGATTTCGACTATCAATCTGAAGAGCATCACTGATACGGCTAGTCAACGTTTACGCACCGACGCTCTATTCGACGCCTGCTGAAAGAGACGCTTTTCATCATAACCTCGCAACAGTCCTCTGAAACGTGCCACAAAGAAACTGTGTAGTGGTATAGGGTGACTTTAATGCTGGAGATGGCGTAGATTTTTAGTCTTGTACTAGTTGTGTCGGTGGGTTCGGTGTATGTAAAATGAATGAAAAAGAGTAAAGGTATGTATATTGAATGAAAATGGACAAAGCATTCAGGAATTTTGCACACAGTTCAGTCTTTTTGTCAGTAACACTTTCTTTCAAACAAAACCGCAGTATGAGGTCTGTTGTAAACATCCTTGCTCTAAGCATTTGCATCAGCTTGATCATATTCTTGCTAGGTGCACTAATATAGAAAGTGTACTTCTCACCAGATCATATCAAAGTGCGGACTGTGATACTGATCATTCAGTCGTCTGTGTAAAACTGAAGCTTCGCGACGCGAGATTTCTCCGCACTAAACTGTCTGGTAAGACTGGGATTGATGTCACCCGCATGTAAGAAACTAATCTAGATGCGCGATTTGCAAAAGCTTTCAAAGCCGAGTTCCGCAAGACAACCCAACTTTAATCGGTTTCAGAAAACTAGAAATCAATAAAAAGTTGCCTTTCTACTTACCGTCCAAAGAAAGCTCAACTGATCGACTGGTTCAAAGCAAACGATTCTGAGATGACTGCTGTGTTGGATGAGAAACGGTCGGCATTCATGAAGTTGAAATGCATGCCAACAGATGAAAACGTATGAATTTCAAGAGCAGTTAGAAATGAGGTCCAACTGACTGCAAGACGATGTGCTAATGACTATTGGACAGAAATTAGCCTTAGTATCCATAAGGCTGCGGATACTGGAAAGTTCAACGTTATGTATGATGGGATCAAGAGCCATTGGTCCAAACAAACTTAAAACGGCTCCCATTAACTCTGTAACTGGTGACCCGATTGTGGACAAATTTCAGCAGATGGAATAATTAGTAGAGCACTTCTCTTCCGTCTACTCTAGCGAAAGTACTTTTCTACCGCATGCACTTGATATTGTCGAGCGGTTGCCATTCATTGAATATCTAGATAATCCCTTTACCCTTGATGTGCTCGAAAATGCAATTGATCATTTATTGAATAGGAATGCCGCGGGTGACGACGGAATTCCACCTGGGTCTTTTCAAAATGTTGATTTGATAGTCTGCACATCATGATTGTGCAAACACGTTATTTCGTTCCACTCAGGCATGAACGGCTAGTCGATTTTACCGATTTCGTATCAGAAGACTTTGAAATTCGGCGAGGCGTCAAACGAGTGTGTTTCTTGTTATTCGGCATTTTTTGCTCTGCTTCTGAATCACGTTTAGGACTAGGACAGAAGGCATTCAACTACGCACGCAAAATGATGGCAAGCATTTCAACCTGAACCGGTTGACTCCACACACAATTCACAAAATGCGCTAATCCGTGACCGGCTGTTTGCCAACGATGCATCCTTTATTGTTCACTTTCAAGAGCACCTCCAGACGTTAATGGAATGTTTTTCGTCGGCATGTGAAGACTTTTGGCTTACAATCAGCATGAGCAAGTCCGAACTCCTAGGTCAGGTGACTATATCGCCTCCCATCATCACTGTTTGAAAACTGTCAGCTCGAATCACTACATCAATTCACATACCTCGGTTCAACCATTGCGGTAACCTCTCGATACACACGGAGATTGATAAGCCGATTGTAAGTGCAGCTGTCAATTTGTCCCGATTGAACTCTCGTATTTGGGGAAACCGCAAGCTGTATGTAAAAACAACGATGATGGTATAAAGAGCGTGTGTACTAAATCCTCTACTGCATGGCAGTGAAACCCAGACCACCCACGTAAGACACGTACAGAAGATGAATGCTTTCCAGCTACGAAGCATCCGTCGTATCTTGAAAGTATCGTGAATGGACAGAGTGAGTAAAGCTGAAGTGATTATCAGAAGCTTGTCTATAGAGCATGTTCACCGTATTAGGACAGCACTGCGTGCAAGGATTCTTCATGTCTACAGAATGGAAAATGGTTGTAATCTGAAAGATCTACTCTATTGTGAGTAGATAGATAGATAAATAGATAGATAGACAGATAGACAGATAGATAGAAAGAGAGATAGATAGATAGATAGATAGATAGATAGATAGATAGATAGATAGATAGATAGATAGATAGATAGATAGATAGATAGATAGATAGATAGATAGATAGATAGATAGATAGATAGATAGATAGATAGATTAGAAATAGATAGATAGATAGTCAATTAGATAGATAGAGATAGTTAGATAGATAGATAGATAAATAGATAGATAGATAGATAGATAGATAGATAGATAGATAGATAGATAGATAGATAGATAGATAGATAGATAGATAGATAAATAGATAGATAGATAAAAATATAGATAAATAAGTTTGAATCAACTTCGAATTGATGAACTTGTCTTTTGGTTAATCATTTTAACACGCTCTTGGCGTACATTCGTTGGACTGGGTCACATAATAGTTTACACAACATTTTAATATCTACACTCATTTCAGACTGTCGAGGAAGGTGAATCCTGATCATGTGCGCGATTGTCAAGTTTCTGCAAGATCAGGACCTGTATATTTCAAAACGAATATACCTCGATATGTCTGGTATCAGAGTGATTTATAACTAGCAGAACACAAAGAATGTTTCGTAGTGGTTGCTTAATAGATGTGTGACAGTATCATCAGAATTGTAATGTATAGAATGATAGATGCATTGCTGAATTCGATATCATTGATGATGAAGACTGGCACGATCAAACTGTCAAATGTGTTGTGAACGATTGAGTGTACAATGTTTAAGCGATTTGCTCGAAGAAATATCCGAAACTGTCAGCAATCGCATTGCAGAATGTATCTACAGGATGATTGCAAACACCTGGTACCCGGTTTTCGTGTGTTCCTGTGAACTGGAAATGCCGTCAAATATGTTAGCTTTCTAATCCCATTGTTTTGCCTTCATTTGCATGTATGTGTGGAGAAAATTGAATGAAGAGCTTTGTCTTGCCAGCGTTATCCGGCTGTTGAAAGCAAGTTCTCACGTTTTATACAATTTCACCAATGCTAACCAGGTGATAGCGAAATACGATTGGAAATGCATGCAAATGCCGAGTTCTTTAATGCCGATATTTTTAACACATTTATGAAGAAGGACATGCAGTCCAACAGATTTGCAATGCTGACATTATCTGAAATTTGCTTCAGCGTTTCAATATATCATCGTTTTTTTTATTTCTAGACAATCAATTTTGAACAGTTATTGTTAGTTAAAATTGCTCTAGGAACTTTGCAAGCACCTTGTATGGCATGGTGAGTTTTCTTAAGTATTATGTCATAGCGTAATAAGGATTGATATAAGTGCTTTGCTAAATTTCGGAGAATTTCAGATAATGGTTTTCAGTTAGAATATGAAATTCGTTGTTAATCAATAATGGGCATACCAAAATATGGTATCGCTCTGATAAATATGCAGTTTATTGACCCATTGAGCATAAAACCTGATGTTTATAATACATTCAAGTTGAGAAATAATATTATTCAATTTGTGAAGAAATGAACTTGTGCAGAGAGTTTCACAAAGTTTGCATATAGCGTTTTTAATATGAAAAATTGACGCCATAATGTGAATACTGTTACAAAATAAAACAGTGAACAAAAATACTAGATAGCGATCAATAGATCATTTTTGAGCGGAGTCAGCATTGAATCAAAACATGAATATTAACGCCAAACAATGATGCACCTTGAAGTTCAAGAGTGATTCATTCATATTCAACGGTGTAAACAATATTGAAAATGAAAGCATCGTGTGGCACAATGAACATAGAGAACGTTTATACAAAACCGATTAGAACAGATATTAATTACAAATATAAACTTTAATGACACTGTTCAATAGATGGATAGATCAGATAGATAGATAGATAGATAGATAGATAGATAGATAGATAGATAGATAGATAGATAGATAGATAGATAGATAGATAGATAGATAGATAGATAGATAGATAGATAGATAGATAGATAGATAGATAGATAGATAGATAGATAGATAGATAGATAGATAGATAGATAGATAGATAGATAGATAGATAGATGATAGATAGATAGATAGATAGATAGATAGATAGATAGATAGATAGATAGATAGATAGATAGATAAATAGATAGAAGGATAGTTTGATAAACAGATAGTTAATTAGATAGATAAATAGTTAGATAGATAGAAAGATAAATGGATAGATAGATAATCAGATAGATATATATTTAGATAAATAGATTATATGATTGATTTATATATTGTTGTTGTAGGCCTACTCCTGTCGATGTCGACCGTGGATGTACATCACAATCGCATGAACGTTCATGTTTCAGAGCTTTTTGAATGACTAAACATTCCGATTCTGAACGAATTATCTCTATCGCAGAGCTGTAAATCTTCGTCTGCAAGTTGAGGGGAAAAAGTACAGCTCTTGCCTACAGAAGGAAGATCACGTCGCTGGCGTGCAACTGATGCAATGCAATCAAGTTCTGATCACCGTTGACACCGCTGTGGGAGAGATCTTTCCTTCCGAATCAAACTGATTAGTCATTCAAAAAGATATAGAGCATGAACGTTCATGCGATTTTGATGTACATCCACGGTAGACATTGACAGAATTAGGCGAACAACAACAATACCTCAATCAATCATTCTATCAATCTATTTATCTTTCTATCTATCTATCTATCTATCTATCTATCTATCTATCTATCTATCTATCTATCTATCTATCTATCTATCTATCCATCCATCTATCTTTCCTTCTTTCTTTCTTTTTCTTTATCTCTCTATCTCGCTATATATCTATCTATCAATCTATCTATCTATCTATCCATCCATCCATCTATCTATCTATCTATCTATATATCAATTAAACAGTGACATTGCAGTAATGTGTAATTGATATCTGTTCTAATGGGTTTTCCACGAACGTTTTCCATGTTCATTATATCGCAACTTGGATTCGTATTCAATATTGTTTGCTTATTTGGATATGAGTTTCATGGTGCATATTAATAAAGCTATAATTTTAATGTTCAAGGGATGGGGATGTGAGCAACACATTACTCTGGTCATCCATAAGCGCCTCGAGTGCTTGACCGAGAATCAATTTGTGATTCCGTGTCTGAACATCGTGTTTCGCTGTACGAACCCTATATAACAGTTGGCATACAAGTATAACCTAGTATAGCTATAATTTTAATGTTTTGATTCAATGTTTATTCCGTTCCAAATAAACTATTGATAGCTATGTAGTAGTTTGTTCACAGTTTTATTTCATAACACTTCATGGCATCAATTTCGATTATAATAAAAGCTTTTTCAAACTTTGTGAAACTCCCTGTTCACAGTTTTTATTAACAAATTAAATACTATTTGTTATTCAAGATTCAAGATTCAAGAATTTATGGTTACAAAAAGCACATAGCTTCACAATTACCATATCATAGTAAATATACATTCAGGAAATAGGTATACAATAAACATGTAATGTCAAGTATAGTCAAGTTGTATAGTTACCATGAGTCAATACGCAGGTGTCGTCAAATCGTTATGCGTTATTGTTGTTGATGTTGGCCACCTTCGGTTGTACAGCGTCAGTTACACGCTGACGGCGTGATATGCGTTCAGCAGCGATGAACTGTATCTGATCCGCCCCAGCTTGCAGAAGGCGCTTTACGCAATGCCTCCTAGCTTGCGGGGTCAATGCCAATAGCTTTCACATCACTTTTGCAACGTATATTCACCGCAAATTCTTTCTGCTCAAGTAGCCTACTAACTAATCGCAACTTACCATAGAGTAGATCTTCCGTAATACATCCATTTTACATTCTGTAGACATGACCAAGCCGCCGCAGGCGGCGTTGACTTAATAAGGTCAACATGAACTGTAGACCAGCTTTTGAAAGTACTTCAGCATTAGTCACTCTGTCCATCCACGATACGTTCAAGATACGACGGATGCTTCGTAGTTGGGAAGCATTTAGCTTCTGTTCGTGTCTTGCGTGGATGGTCAAGGTTTCACTGCCGTACAGTAAAGCAATCAGTACGCACACGCGCTGTATACTATCAACTTTGTCTTCACAGTCAGCTTGCGGTTACCACAAAAGTGAGATTTCAATCGGGGTAAAATGACAGTGCTTTGCCAATCCGCTTATCTATCTGTGTGTCTAGTTAGAGGGTATCGCCATGGTTGAACCAAGGTATGTGAATTGATGTAGTGATTCAAGCTGACAGTGGCCAACAGTGATGAAGGGAAGCGATACAGTCCCATGACCGAGGACGTTGTTTTTGCTGATGCTGATTGCTAGCTCAAAATATTGCATGCCAACGAAAGTAAAAATCCATTAGCGACTGGAAGTGCTCTTGGGAGTCAGCATTCGAAGCTGTATCGTTGGCAAACATATATCTCTAACTATCTATATATCTATCTATCTATCTATCTATCTATCTATCTATCTATCCATCTATCTATCTACTTTCATGTCTATCTGTCTATCTATCTATCTATCTATCTATCTATCTATCTATCTATCTATCTATCTATCTATCTATCTATCCATCTATCTATCTCTAAATCTATCTATCTATCTATCTATCTATCTATCTATATATTTATCTATCTATCTATTTTTTATCTATCTATCTACACATTTATATATCTATATATAAATCTATACATCTATCTATCTATCTATTTTTTCTATCTATCTATCTATCTATCTATCTATCTATCTATCTATCTATCTATCTATCTATCTATCTATCTATCTATCTATTAATCTATCTATCTATATAATTATTTTTCTATCAATCAATCTATCTATTTAACTCACTATCTATATGCTGATATATATATATGCATCTATCTATCTATCTATCGATCTATCTATCTATCTATCTATCTATCTATATATCTATCTATCTATTTATCTATCTATCTATCTATCTATCTATCTATCTATCTATCGATCTATCTATCTATCTATCTATCTATGTATCTATCCATCTATCTATCTATCTGTCTGTCTTTTTATGTATATTTATATCCATCTATCTCTCTATTAATCTATCCATCTATTAAACAGTGTCATTCAAGTTTGAATTTGTAAGGTCTGTTCTAATCCGGTACGTATAAACGTTCTCTTTGTTCATTGTATCACACAATGCTGTCGTTTTCAATATTGTTTACACCGTTGAATATGAATGAATCACTCTTGAGCTTCAAGGTGCATCGTTGTTTGGCTATGATTTTCATGTTTTGATTCAATGCTGACTCCGCTCGAAAATGAACTATTGATCGCTATCTAGTATTTTTAATCACTGTTTCATTTTGTAACAGTATCCACATTATGGCATCAATTTTTCATATAATAAACGCTATATGCGAAATTTGTGAAACTTTCTGCACAAATTCATTTCTTCACAAATTGAATATCATTATTTCTGAACTTGAATGCATTATTAACATAAGGTTTTGAGCTCAATGGGTTAATAAACTGCATATGTATAAGAGCGATACCATATGTTGGTGGGCACATTTTTTTATTCACAACGAATTTCTTATTCTTACTGAAAACCATTTTCTGAAATTCTCCGAAATACAGCAAAGCACAAATTTCAATTCTTATTACGCTATGACATAATACTCAAAGAAAACTCACCATGTCACACAAGGCGCTTGCAACGTTCCTATAATAATTTGAACTAACAATAACTGTTCAAAATTGATTGTCTAGAAATGAAAATAACGATGATATATTGGAACCCTGAAGCCAATTTCAGATAATGTCAGCATTGCAAATCTGATACACTGCATGTCCTCCTAAACAAATGTGTGTTAAAATTGCCGGCCTAAATGAACTCAGCATTTGCATGCATTTCCAATCGTATTTTGCGCTCACCTGGTCAGCATTGGTGAAATTGTATAAAACGTAAGAACTTGCTTTCAACCGTCGGATAACGTTAGCAAGGCGAAACTATTTATTCGTTTTCTCCATACACACATGCAAATGAAGCCAAACCAGTGGGATTAATAAGCTAACGTATTTGACGGCATTTGGAGTTCACAGCATCACACGGAAACCGGGTACCAGGTTTTTGAAATCATCCTGTAGATACATTCTGCAATGCAATTGCTGACATTTTCGGATATTTCTCCAAACAAATCCCTCACAGATTTTGTACATAAGCATTCACAACACATCTGACAGGTTGATCGTGCCAGTCCTAATCGTCAATGCTATTGAATTCAGAAATGTATCAAATGTTCTATACATTACAATTTTGATAATCCTGTCATACATATAATAAGCAACCACTGTACACCATTCCTTCTGTTCTGCTAGTGATAAATCACTCTGATACTAGACATATCGAAGAATATTCGTTTTGAAATATGCATGTCCTAATATTGCAGAAAATTGAAAATCACGAACATGATCAGGATTCCTCTTCTTCGAAAGTGTGATATGGGTAGATATTGAAATGTTGTGTACACTATTATGTGACTCAGTACAAAGAATATACACCAGTAGTATATCCCCCACCGTCTGCACAGGAAAATTACAATATGTCCCTACTGGATAAAATTCGCTTGGATACTTCCAGATTCACTTGTGGATTTTTGATTATGGGTGACTTCAATTTATCGAATTTGCAGAGCAGTACCATTTAAAAAGAACACTCCCTCGAGCGCGTATCCGGTGAGTTATTGAACGATATTCCTCTTCATAACCATATTGCATGTAACACCCGATACGACGAAAACCATTCACCCTCACTCTTGGATCTCGTTCTAACAAGCAATGAACACGACATTGATAACGTTGCACAAAAACGTCCTCTGGGCTAAGTGATCACGTCGTCATCCAGTTTGACTATCTCTTTTACGATGTAAGAAGAAATGATTGCCGTAAAACAGTAAGGCGGATCAACACTATGGCGTTGAATGATGCTCTGTAAAACACATTTACGTGTCAACCGGAAACCAGCAACGTACATCAGATTTGGAAATGGATAATATGTAATCACAAAAGTTCAATCAAAGTGAGCTCCGAATTTGTACTCAGGAACTCAAGAAAACAATTTGAATTTGAACTAAGAAGCCAAACGTGTAAGTGGTTAACGCAAAGTGATAAGATAAATCTTTGGATCCATTAATATGTGCTGGTCGTACCTCATTCTCGCCTGAACTGTAGAAGGTATTTTTACTCTGTCCTTGTCTGTTTTACTTGGAACCGAGCTCACGCCACTAGATTGCTCAAAATTGAGACGAAATTAGACGAATTTCAATTTCATTATTCGTTTCCAGAACACTTATATGATGTTTATTATACTTCCTCATATTGTTTATACACATATATATCTTAGTTTTTACCATCCTATGGTTGTTGTTAAGCTCGTAGACCAACAAAAACCTTGA
>JACCGJ010011436.1:0-35444 GCA_013407085.1 Atriophallophorus winterbourni | reverse complement strand
TCTTGACCGCTCACATTGGAGGCACTGTGTAAAGCGTCGTCTGCCCGCTGGGGAGGAGCAGATACAGCTCTTGGCTGCTGAACGCAGATCACGCCGCCGGCGTGCAACTGACGCAATACAAACGAGTTGTGACTTTCGTTGCCAGCGCTGCGGGAGAGATTGTTCCTCCCGAATCGGACTGTTTAGTCATTCCAAAAGCTGCAAAACCTGAACACTCGCGCGATTGTGATGTACATCCATGGTCGACATCGACCGAAGGAGGCCAACAACAACAGGACATTCATGTATAGGTGTGAAGTGAAAGCTGATTGACAAAGTGAGCACCTGAAATGCTACATCAAGTAGTCAACGGACTTGGTTGGTTAAGGGGTACCCAATGTATAAACATTGTAATAGCTGCATTCGCTAACGACCCCGTTACATTAGTCACACAGACGACCTCGTGCTGTGTATACTCATAGATACGACATGTTCATACACTTTGACATTGATATGCATCAACCCAGAGCTGAATTATCGAATGAAGATGCTTTTCCTATCTCTATCGCTCTGTAGAGCCGATGAAGTATAAACGATCACTTTTAGCGTATGAGTTGTAGGGGTTTAGTGGCATTGGCCAAACAATACATCATGGATTCATATATGCGACATACGACAGGGTGCTAGTCCAACACGTGAACACAGTGGCGACTAACCTTTTTTCTCGTCCTTCTTAACACCACTGTTCCCACTGGATGACACATCGCCTGAGGCCGATGAGGATCCAGGAATGCCCGTCGATATGGAACCGGTAGGCTGCGTCCCTTTTCTCCGTTTGAAACTAGCGATTGAGGAAACATCGGCGATATCAGAAGAATCGATTCCCATGCTTGCAAGCTGAAACACAAGGCAGCATACGATTGTGATTAGGCACATTAAGCCAGTGGAGGTACGGTGAACCATGCGACTGTGATCTAAACGCACAACGAAAAGCAGCAAGCAATATAAGAAACAAATCTTGTATAAAACCGATTGCAATTGATTGCTAATGCGGCGTGAAGAGACACTAAATTGTGCAGAATACAGTATCAGAACCAAACAAAGATTAAGCGACGAAATAATTCTTATTATGCACCGGTAACACTGTTTCAGCGCGGACAGTCTTATCAACATTACCATCGCTCGCTTGTACTTGTGTGCGACTATCTCCTCCTGGAGGATGAGTCGGCTTCAATGAAGATTCTTGGGAATTTGGGTACAAAGCGGCGTCCCCAGCACCACTCGCCGTTGGTTCGAGTCAGCTTCTCTAGCTTTTGCACAACCAAGTGCTACCTGCAAGGCAGCAGGGAGTTGCTGAAAAGAGGTGGTGTGCACCAACTAACCGTCTACCAGACTCTGTTCCAGGTTTTTCTCTAGGCCAGGGTAACTTAGTATAACCTCAGTATGACTCTAGGCTTACTTTTATACATATACGTGAACAGAGATGTAAAAATCCAAAAGAACGGTATCTTGAAGACAAGGTACTGATTATCTGCGGTGGAGTAGCGGATAGATAAAAGTAAGGGGTATAAGAAGAGTCAAGAGAATCAACCTAAAATGGCAACTAGGTTGGTGAAACCGTTTGTAATCATACAGCGATGGCGAGAGAGGAGTGTGTGAAAACACAGGAGCTCAACCATTGGTGGCAGACACAGATGGAAGGAAACCGCTACAATTACTTATATGATTAATATTTTATGCTCACACGTGTTCTCAGAGGTCAGAATCACGCTGTTAATAGCCATCGATTAAATAGCAGCTCCATTCGCCTAAAATCTGCGAGACACTCAAAAGCCAGGCGACCAGACGCGTACAGGTTTCGAATGGTCTTACTTGTTTCATTCGTTGTTCTTCCTTGCTCAAAAACGCCCGAGGATCCGAGAGCGCATCGACCAAATCGTTCAAGCCCTCTGGCACGTACGTGGTCAGACTGACGCGACAAAACAGCGTCGGCAGCGACAGGGGGAAGTTACCCTCGGTACGGAGCGAGATATGTCGATAGCCCGCTTGCAATCCATCCAGTGGGAGCACGCGTTGTCCGATCAGTTTGCCCGTCTCCTCGTACACCGCGAATCGTAGCACCGCCAAGTCCGGAAGTACAACCTGAAACGCGCGGAGCGGCGAGCAGCCATGCGAACAGCACGTGATACAACGATCGATTAACCAATGATGCGTGTTTGCAGCATGGGAATAAAATGCAATAAGGAAACGAGAGTTATACGAGATCATCAAAAACCCAAACCTCACCGTTCGCCGCAATTGGTGCAAGACACTTGCCGCACGGGATTGCAAGCAATGCAACCTCGAAGAAATATTTTCAAGTGGAATTTGGAAAGACAAATATACAAATAAAACAGCCGGGCTTCGGGGCAATCTGATTAACACGCTTTGTGAAAGGTGCGCTGGGTTAACGAATATTTCATACACATCTCGGAATTCGTGTTGCGTGTGGACGAACTCGTTGCCCTGCGATGAACACAACAAAAATTCAGAGGTTGCGATGTTATACTCGACAGTAACACACCTATAGAGAGGAGGTTCCACTAACGTGAGAATGTACAAACCTCTTTATTGTACAGGTAACGCTGTACTAAATCAGCCACCGTGGCGATAAACAATAAGCCAGAACACACTGCCGTCTTTTGCCTATTAGGAAGCGATTCCATGTCTACCTAGGTCAGGGAAATCTGACAGTATTTCAAATCGCGTGTGGTCTATGACTGTGTGTCAGCCTGCTTGCTAGCAGGCTGGTGATTTCATACAACATACACACGATGAATATGCACAGCACTGCGGAATAAATGTTTGCCAACTGGGATTGCCTAACAAGGGGAGGCAAAAGAGAAATTACCCTAATCTTATAGTTTTATTATATGCTTATCCAGTCTTCGGCAAGATATCGGAATACGTTAACCAGCGATCAGGAAACCATGGTCACGAGAATGAAGTGTGTAACTAATTGGTTACAGCATGGCTGTGCGACTATGACGCACGTCGGTATTCCACAGGCAACAGCGTGTTGAATTGATCTGCATATGGAAACACGTTTGAGCTACACAGCCATTCTCTCATCGTATATCTATCTAGACTTGGGTACCCTAACAGTATCTTAGCCCATGTGCAGTCTCTGACTGTGTGACACTTTGCTTCTGGCGCAGAAGCTTCGTCAAAGCAAGGATGTCAGCACGGATAAAACTTTGAATTGCTTCCTGATGGTACTGCTCCTGTTTGAAGAGCGCAAACAGCATGAAGCTAGTCGTGGAGTGTGTGCAATTGAAAAGCATGTAAAGGTAGATAATTCGTTTATTCAGTTAGCTGGGTAATCGTAAGTTGTCTAAGAAATAGCTTAGACTTCACGTTGAGGTGGCTGAAGTAACAAAGGCTGGGAGGAATGCGGCCATTAACGTAGACGAACTAACTACTCTGCAGTCTGGTGCCTGTTTGGGCAGCAGATACACATTAACGTGCAAGAACCCTTGTGCACACAGATTACAGAAGAAACAGACCTCGGCGAGTGGATAAGTGGAAGTCTGAAGAACAGCAGACAACGCGAAGCCGTGTACAACCGAGCTAGCCGCATGGTAGGTATGCTTCGGTGTATTTTCGGACTTTTTTCCCTTGAACCTATCCCACTGCTCCTCACTCACAAAATTGATTGACCAACGGTAGTGAGCTGCATGCTGCAACACGCTGGAGTCTCACTACCATTTCTATTTCCCTCATCATATCTGGCTAGGCCTGGGCAACCCGACAGTATCCTAGCCAACGTGCAGTCTCTGACTGTGCGGCACTTTGCCTGGATCAGGCTTGTGCTTCCATACCATACCATACCATATACTCACAAAATACTGAACTTAAAGGTTCAATCTCTAAGGCAACTATTTCGCCTCCATTCAAGCAATACCACTCACACTCACACACTGGCCTTGGATATATCACAATCTCACCGGAACTGTCGTCGCTTGTTCTTTAAAGCCACACGTTGTACAATCATCTAGTGAAACGATTTTTAGAAGAAGAAAAACTGCACAAATGTATGCTTGGTAATTCCAACTGGTTTATAACACAAGTAATGCAACTTCACACAATATTAGTCATAACGAATATTTTTGTCATATCGCGACGATAGATGACATTTGTTACCTACAAAAACTGCCAACCTTCTCAACGCCTCAATTTTAATATTTTTGTCCTACGACGTTGTACGATAAATTCGTCAACCTTTCATCTACGCATGCAGACCAATCAGACAGCGGACGAGGATTGCACCAGCACATCTTTTCACGACCTCGATGGTCTGAGCATTTCTTAGGCAACTGAGTAAAAACCTACCCCGAACGTTCAGTATGATATTTGAATGTATTTGAGACCGAGCAGGAATCGATAGTCACTAGAGGAATGACTCGGTTAGAGCAATGTTTCGCTTCTGATACGAAGGCTTCGTCAGGCCAAGTGTGTCAGTATGAATAGGGTTTAGGTTAAAATAGCTTTTACCTGATCAATTTTAAGTAAAATCGACAGACTGCTCCCAAACAATTCAGTACAAACTATTTTCATGATTTAAATTACATTTCGCAAACTAATCTTAAGTTGCCAATGAAATGCGCGGGTGATGTTAGGGTCTGAGCTTACCAAGGGAAGCACGCGATAGCCAGATCAACTTGGTAAAATCCCTTGATTGTTTAATTTCTATGCAGCAGTGATTAACACCCGCTGACCAATTAGTCTGCTAGTGTAATTCGCATGCACACTAGGAATCAAGCAGGCTAATATCTGTCCATTGCCAAGGCAGCTTGTGATGTGAAAGCACAAGCCTGATCCAGGCAAAGTGTCGCACAGTCAGAGACTGCACATGAGCTAAGATACTGTCAGGTTGCCCAGGCCTAGACAGATATGAGATAGAAAATACAAGTGGGAATTGTAGTGAGAGACCAGCGTGTTTCAGCATGTAGCTCACTACCGGTGGCCAATCAATTTAGCACGGTGTTAGCCGCACAGCACAGAAATACTGCACGATTGCACATCTGTGCAAACGCAAATTAGGATTGGACAGGCGCGTACAATGTAAGCCTGAATCCGTGTTCGTTTCGGTACACTTGGTCTGACTAAGCTTCTGTATCACAAGTGAAAGGTTACCGGGAAACTGCTTTAACAGATTCACTGCAATCCAGTTTTCGCTTTGCTGTAAGCCTTAAAACTCAGGAACCAACCACTGAACGACTATTACGCGCGACACTGGATAACCTACTGCGATTAGTGTTGAACGATGCACGGAAGGTTATTGCCCTCGAATGAGCCTGGACAGTCACATGAAAAGTGAAGCATGAAACCGAGAGAAGTTAACCAAGACAACAATATCTAGGTCTCGGTGGTTATGCAAATGCAGTACTTCGCCAAACTCGAAACTCTATTCGTAACGTTATCGCTAACAAGACACCGAGGGACTGACCTTCCGGAACACGAACACTGCATCCTCGCCGTACACTGGATTCAACCCGTTATTGGGGACAACGCGTGTGCGAAATTCTTTGCGGATTGTGTCGGTTGGCAAGCCGTACATGTCCACCTCGACGTAGGTTCCAACCTTGCGATCGGACAAGAATTGGCCGGAAATGATGCGGACTTCGCACGTGGCAGCAATCACGCCATCCATGGGAGACTCGGAAAACGGGTCAAATTGGCGTTCGGGTCTTCGCATGAATTCCGGTTTGAGTAAATAGCTGACGGGAAATTCAAGGTCATATTAAGATATTTCCAAAAAAATAATAAATGTTTAGTTTGAGGTTACATTCCCTTCGACGAATCCGGCGTCGGAGATTGGTGTACTTAGAGACAACCTTTCAAACGCCGTTAGTAAACAGTAATAAAAATCGAAACCAAAGCCAACCGATGCTCGATACATATTAGTTCAACCGAGCGGTGCTGCGATCTCGGAAACTAGAAATGAATCGCACACAGACAATTGCCTACTCGAGTAGAAATGGCTTCAGGCGGCAATGAATCAATCTGCCCAGTGTATCGAAGGCATGTGTGTTCAGCTCGCATGGGCAGAAGCATCCTAATTCCTCTAGACACTTTTACGTGGGAATAACATACTAGTTGGTGAAGGAGAAAACGTTACGTTAGCGTTTGTTTAAAATAACAACTGCGACAAAAAACAATCGCTTTGGGCTAATAAAATAGGAGAGAAATAGGTAACAGATAATCAGTGTTGACCCAGCGGAGTTCGCACGCGAAAATACCAGATTAGCGAACGAGTTGAAACTATTCTCGATGAGGATGAGATCCTGGTGTATCTGGGGGCATTGTTCTACAGTTTCGTTAGATTTTTAAGACCCACCCACCCTAATCTGTTTAAGAGTAAGCTGCGTAATGATTGTATGGCAGTCAATATTTGAGCACTGGTATATGGTATGAAAGCACAAGCCTGATCCAGGCAAAGTGCCGTACAGTCAGAGACTGCACGTGGGTTACGATACTGCCAGGTTGCCCAGGCCTAGACAGATATGAGAAAGAAAATAGAAATGTTAGTGCAACTACAGCGTGTTTCAGCATGAAGCTCACTACCGTTGGCCAATCAATTTAGCACGATGTTAGCCGCACAGCATAGAAATACTGCACGATTGCACATCCGTGCACTAACTATAACCAGTGCGGTTTTAGGATGCATATTGGAAAGTGTTGAGCGTTAACCAACTGTAGAACATCTCGCTAACCGCCATACTGTGAATGAGGTGAGCAAAGTAAAACACCCATTCGCAAGGCGACGATGGGATCGCATCGCAACTCACCAAACAATGCACGGCAGCCGAACATAGAGATTTATAGATTACTCAATGTTGGGAAGATGAACCTGAGCCACAAGACACGTGAGATATGAAGATCATCGCGGTATTTAAAAAAGGTTGACCGATACGAATATAATAAATACGGATGAGTTTTCCCTTTCAACGTTGGCAAGGCGTTTGCTGTAGGAATACTGAACCAGGAGTTGGGAAAATAGAAAGTACTTACCCGCAATTGCCGTTGTATTCAAATTTGCCCTGATTGAGTTGCATGGCCAGATCCGGCGACTGGAAATTCAACGCGACCATCTGACAACCAGCATTCCAAAAGATCTGTGAATGAACAGGGAGAACGAATATGCTTGAATCATTGTTTGCTGTTCATGGAATGCACACCCGTCAAGTGGTCAACTATGGGAATACTCTTTTACATAAGTGGTAGTCAGGTCGGTGCAGACGTGCTTTTATCTAGGAAAGTTGATTGTGCCGAAACTTAAAAACAGCCCAGAATATTCTGCAACAAAGTGCGATATTTGAAGGCATTATCATTCTCAGACAAATAAAGACGCCGCAAACGCAAGTACAATACAGACACGATGTCCGGCAATCTGATAAGCTTGTGCAAAAAGCATGTTAGATGGTGGTCTCACGGTAAGCGCTTAAGTCACCTTGTCAAGTGGTGGGTGGAAATGAGAAAAGCTTGCTAGGAAAGACGGCAATAAAAGCCGTAGGAAAGTTGTCTTGAGGATAACGTTTACTTAAACAGAGCTCGAATCTGAGGCCAGACAACTTGTGATTAATAACTGACCATCTGGTTGACAAATGAAAAAGACAAACACCATTAAAGATAGGAACATCTACACGCTGAGTTATGAGCCATCCACCATGTACAATAGAAACTTCACCAAACTGTATAAATAACGAAGTACTTGCTACGTGAGGAGAATAAAAACACAGATTTAATCATAGCCAACGCAGTGTAGGTCACAATATTTTGCCTAAGGCATTTCTACTCCGAGAAGTTCAAAATCCATCGCGGTTGTAAAATGGGTACTTAGATTAGTGGAAAAAATAATTGGGACAGCATAGCAACCTAATCATATCGGATGCAAAACCTGGCGCTGAAGTGACCGGGGATGAGCACCAATCACGGGCTGACACGGGAGGGAAGAATAGCGTAACCCAGCACCAGGAATGTAAATATTTCGCCACATCAAGCGACCGATATCCGCATTGTTACAATGAATTCCCTGAATGTAAGAACTCCCGTGTTAATAATACCCAACCCATGGATAGAATAATGTGTGAAGTACATTAGCGATGAGCGCTAATCATGATGTGCAGAATAACACCCTCCGGGACAACAAAAGAGCCAGAGGGGCACCGAAACGACCGACGTAGACAATCGCTAACCCGGTTTCGGAAGGCACGCATTGGAAAGATTCAAGGGAGGACATCACTGAACAACGTCGGCCGCTATCGAACGACATGCAATTCGTCAAGGTCGGTCAAATGAACTCAGCGTAATTAGGACTTGACGTGAACCAGTTGGCACGAACGATCGAATGACCAATCAGATCAAAGTGACAGCTGGGGCGGACATGTTGAGTTCAGCGATGGGGTTTACCTAAGTAGACGTGTGCTCTTATCTTTATCATGCGCATAATAAACGCGTTTGACCAATGGGCGCTCTGTTGCGTTGTGGGATTAATCGGTGAACGTAATAAGCGTTGAGAAGGTTGACCTTTTGGGTAAATTGGGATGTACTCGACAAGTGGGTTACGTGAATAATGTTGGATCGAGTGTGCTGAAGCCTGTGCAAAAAAACGTAATGGACGATGAAACAGCGAAAGCGATTTGGAAGACCTGACACGAAGATCTGTTCGATTGGGCGACCACAACAGATATGTGATGCTTCCTTCTGGACTGGTCAGACAAGCAAAGCTACTCAAATGTGCCAGTCTGGAGAACGATTCATAAACGCTTAATCGCGATCGGTCAAACGGTGGACGGTAGCCCAGGTCGTAAGGCGTGGGACTACAATGGGAGTTCGAATCTCACCCGAAGCGGAGGACATGCACTGCTGAGCATAACTCGAGTCCAGTGCTTCCACTATGGACCGTCGTGATCAACTTTGTGAATAGTTCGAAGGGCTTGGCACGGATGAGTAATCACAAACATAAACATATTCTCTAAAAATTGCTTAAAGTGAGTTGGCCTTCATCGGCTTAACGTAATTACGTCGACCCTCCCCGCAGTATGACGCGCTCAGTCACACTGTACGCGGAGGGGGTATAGATGAACAAACGAGGCGTTGCCGCAAATGTGAACGAATATACAAATGAAGTGCACTTGGGAGTATGTAAATTCAAAGGGTTATTTGATCTGCCACCTTTTGCTGTTTCTATGCAGCACAGAAAGGATGAGTGCGATGCGTTGCGCAGGTACACTATTAATCCTCTAAAGGTTTCGTAATATTTGTAGCTAACCAAGCGTGACCAAAGCAGAGAGAGTAAATCGGTGTGCATGGACATGAATGCCGAGCACATACCATTCAAGCAAACAAACTAAGAAAATTGAAGATGAACAGTCGGTATGCCTCATCCAATTGTGAGGACTCTTGATTTCCACGGGAGTTATTTAGTAGTAGTAAAAAACTGCAGATACAATCACTAAGAGTGGCATGCTGACTCAGACCGTCACTTTAGTATCTGCAGCGCAAATCACATACAACCGCGTGTACACTTATCTCAATGCCACAGCTGAGCGTGACGGAGAATTCGACAGTGTACATGAGCTAGCCCTGTTATGAAGTGTTTGACAGTTTCGGTGTAATGGACGTAGTCGCGTTCCCCTCGAATCGGTTGGTGGTGGTAGGAAAACGCTTCGCCACCCAAAATGGTCAGGTTTACGATAACACTCCCCAAAAATCGACACCATGATGTAGTCATAGAACAAGCGCAAGCAATGTGAAACTGGCTGTACAGTCCATGCAATAAGGAGAGTAGAATGCAGTTAGTTAGGAACCAGCTTCATCGAATCACCGCGCAAAGCAATTGTTCAGTGAAGAAAAAAACTGATTATGAAGTAAAACATTGAAACCACAGACACGGAAAGGATACATGTCGCGGAAACGGCGACGAGTTGATTTCAACAGGTCAACAGGCAAATGAAGCAGAATGACAAAACCGAAATCAGCGCTCACCTGAGGCATGTAATTGCTCGAATCGACTCGATTACCCCGGGGATAAATCCGACTCAACTGACGTTTGTTGTAACTAAGATGCGTGCGCGTTAAGGAATAAGCGTACAAATACATACACAAACAAACAAACAAAGGGACTGACAAATAAAAATGTGACAAATGCGATTAAAAATAATACCCGTAAAAAGATACTACACGAATGAAACACAGGACTTTTTAATCAACCCCAACGCGGTCGACTCATCAAACGACGACAGGTGATATGAGATGTTGCGTTCTGGGCGAAAGGGAAACAAGACAGGCGGGAAGACAAAGGATGCATGCAAAAAACCGAGGTGAACACGTGCATTGAGGTATAATGGAATGGAATAGAATGATACACTCAATCTATAACGGATGAGTATAGAAAAACACGAAGCCGGTTGGGTGAGTGGAAATACGATTGAAATGATGCAGGGTAATAAAATTAAAGTTTTACAGCTGTTCAGACGTATACAACGGTTATTATGGATGATGAGAAATGACTTGTGAGAGCACTTTTGTATACATTATCATAGTAAGTACTCCGGACTACCAGTCACACCAAACGCGACTATATCCTATACTATACTGTCTCAAGGTTACGGTGGAAAATTCAAACGGTAAAGGTCAAAGGTCATCCGACCAGTCGTGGGGGTGTTGCGTTCCCAAACAACAACCTAGATAACCAAACTAATGTGTTGCGCACATCCCCATCCCTTACACACCACTACCATTTTACCACTGTTTCAAGGCTCACTGAACCTAATCTTACTGTCTCCACCTGATGACGGCAAACAGCCAGAAACCGTAGTGGTGTGTAATTTCGGGGGATGTGAGCAACACATCACTTTGGTCATCCATAAGCGCCTTGATTGCTTGAAGACGAATCACTGTGATTCTGTGTTTGAACACCGTGGTTCGTTGTACGAACCCTATGTAACAGTGACATTCAAGTATAACCTTGTTGAACAACCTAGATAGTTAAATGCTGAACTCTGAAAAGATGACGGTACCGTGAAACGTGGTCAAGAATAGGTCAATTAACTCGAGCGATCAAGTTAGTCGGGATATCCCAAACACCACCGGGTCGATTACGGGAACGGAATCTCGACAATCACATAAATAATGATCGATCACAGCGATCGGGAAAATCTAATTTGTCATCGGAAAATTTAATTTATACGTTGAAGACTAAATTGATTGGCTTCATGAGTGGAACACGAGACTGACCGAACTAGTCGGCATGAGGAATATTACAAGCAGAGTGACAGACAGGGTCAAAAATCAGGAAAGAAAATGACGAGAGAATACGGACATATTTCATTTTTTGTTACTCGCTGTAAAAACGTGAGTGGACTTAAAATAATCGGAAAATGATTAAATCTACTCGGTACTGAAAGAGAGAACAGGTATCATTAGACAATGATTTTTACTGCAAAATTGATTGGCCAGAGGTAGTGAGCTGCATACGGAAACAGGCTGAAGTCTCACTAGCATTTCCTGTTCTTTTGGCTTCCTCATATTTGTCTAGGCTTGGGCAACCTGACAGTATCGTAGCCCGCGTGTAGTTTCTGACAGTGCGGCACGTTGACTGGCTCAGGCTTGTGCTTTCATACCATAGCATACTGAGAAAACGAAACATCAAGACCACGAAAGAGCCTTAACTACCATGCGATTTTGGCAAGAGTAAGCTGAATAATTTCGAGGAATATAGTAAGTGGAATGAAAGCGGAGCACTGCATATAACGTTATCAAACTTTGAAAAATCATTCGTACCGCTCGTATACAACTAGTTCCTTCCCGTGATCGGTATTCTAAAGAAAAATAGAGGTTTCTTTTTCTCTAGATGGTTTATCCTCCCAGGCTAACAAGTTTCGACGCACATAAGCAAGCAGATTTCGAAGCGCTAGCTACTCCCCCTACCCCGTGAGTAGGCAAGGTGCCGGACGCCACTGTCGGATGACAAAGGCGTGTGAAATTGGGGTGGGGATTAACCCCACTGCCAACCCAGCAATAAAAAACTTTTAGATAAAGGCAAGAGGGTCAGGAAAATAGGACTCAGAGCTGTCAGCGGTTGCCGAAAAGGTCGATCTCTGTAACGAACGAATAGCACGGTACAAAAGACATACAAGGACAGACCGCATCAGGCAGAGATAGAGAGAATGTAAGACAACAAGACAGAAGATTTGGTAAAGTGATAAAGATACACGGATTTTTAGAAATAACTGGAAAGTTGAAAGGTACTTTTATACGCAGAGGAAGAAGAGTAGAACGGAGAAACATTTCCGAGAATGGTAGAATCCTGTCAAGTGTAAGCGATTCCGCGAATCCTACGAGTATCGATTTTATAAACTGAGAAACTCCTAACTCCTTCATCAGTTTACCACCACTCGCTGAGAATGACAAACACCAATGGAAGAATCAGCATTTCACTGGTCTTGTGGAATAAAGCCAAGACGCCATCTAGAGTGTAAATGAACCGGAAGCTTGATAAAACTTCATGAAACCATACCGGTCAAGCTCGAAAAGCTTTCGATTCAGCCGCAGGCCAAAATGAACAACAAGACTGATGAGTGATGCTGGTGAGTTGTTGACATTGCAACACCGAGTATGCCGTACCTCATACCAATGAAACGCGAGACACCCCAGACCAATGAATACGCATGCACATTCACACAAGTTGAGGACAAAACGAAGAACAACACGGAAAAACACACACACAAAAACCAACATGCACAACCATGCCGCAAGGAGGTTTCAAACGAGGATACTTGACGTATTCAATCGCTTGGTTCTTCATCAAACCCAGTGAGACGGTCTCGCTGAACGAGGACATGTGGAAGTGGATGTTTTCCTCTATCGTGAATGAAACAAAGAATGGAATGACATTGAGCACAACGGAAAAAACGCGTGTTGTCTCAAATAGGACGAATGTCAGCCGGATCATTGAAGCGGTGTAATTGACAAGGACTTGGAATACAGAAGGAAGCTAGCACGCATCAAATCACACGAATGGTAAGTCAGGCTCAATCACAGCAATTGTGTGTGGATTTTGATGCAGCAAACTATATGAATCACAAGTTTGAAATCAGTGAAAGTGCTGTATAGTTAGTTATACACTGAACTTAGGCTGGGATACTGTCAAGTTGCCGTGGACTAGACTTACACGCGTGATGACCATATTTTCAATTAGACTTTGGCATGATTTCACATTCCGTTCATTACGGAGGGCAAACATTTTAGCATGATGACACTGATGTACATACGATCAATACACAGCATTGCACATCCATACAATGATGGCGAAACGGGTGCTTCATGACCATCTCAACACTGGTCTATCATTTGGTGGGTGAAAGTGACAAATAGTTCTCTGAACAAAAGAGGCAAGCTGAATTCCTTCCCCCAAAGTAGGAGCATTAGATGTAGGCGACAACCGTAGTATCGATCAGATTTTGGTTAGAAAGACAAACAGCACAATATCCAACCATTGGAATGCTTGATTAGAGAACTCTAGGATTACATTCCGCACACGTAATACATGTTAGGCGTAATTTGAATTCACTGAAGGTGACCGGATTTATCCGAGGAGTCATCGGAGCGTACTAAGAGGAGAAGGGAAAGAGAAGAGGGCCTATAGCAGATAAGCTATGTGTAGATCGCCCGAGTACTGCATATCACTACAAAATTTGTGGGTGAGGCTGTTAGTCTATATTGGAACTATATAGTCACACAAAGTTAAATAGTGGGGAGCGTAGTTCTTGATCGTCTGCAGAAGATACCATTTGATGCGAATAACGACCGATCTGCTTACCAAAAGCAACACACCACGCTGTTACATGTTTAATTCACAGAATTCCGAGAGAATTCGAAGATAGGTCTGCTTTCTAGACTATAAAAAGTGCTTGACTCTATTAATTGTGCACAACTCATGAATGACACTGCATTGCAAACAACATCATCACTTGGATGTCTTGATAATCCAGGGATGAAATTCGATGTGTCCAAGTTAACGGAGTACACTCGAAAGTGGTTCTCGGGGTGCCGGGTAACATGATGCTGCTGTTGAACACCCATGGACGTGATTATTTCTCGAGAAATTACAGAAATTCGCAAATGTGAACTGAAGGGAAAACGAGAAATCTGGATCACATCAGCTTACCATCAGCAACATCGAACCCCTGGAACTTGACCGGTTGCGCATAGTTGACAAACGATGACAGCAGAGGATGAATGCTAGTCGTGGCACCAGTGTAATGATATTGAGCCATCATGATTTGTTCTTCTTCTGCGGTCAAGTTGCCCTGAAACGAAGGCACAAATGAGGCATCAGTGAATTCGGAGGAGATGCACAGGAGGCAACTCAGAACGAGCAGGCGAGGCGAGAGAACAATAAATCAGCCTTGACGCGATCAGGTTCGGTGAACAGAGGTATTCGTTCGAAAGCAAATCACAAATTGTCCAAGTGGATTTAGAAACGAGGTAGAGGCGCAACAGATTATACAAAAAAGTGGATAAAATGAAGCAACACAAGCAAGGTTTTACGTCTTATCTAAATACAAGCAGGGAACGAAAAGAATCGAAAGGCTCATTATAAACCTGCTGCGTGTTAACGGTTGAAATGTACTACTGGCGCCGTCGAAAAATTATCCATAGAGTCAAAAATTAATTTACTAAACAGCTGTTCGTCATACACTGTTCTATGTATGTAAGAGATTTCCTATAAGGTCACATGATCTCGGGTCAATAAGTATCGATCATTGGTATCACGTGCTCAATTTCAGTGTATGACCTATTGTCCAAGTGGTTAGCGTGGAAATGTACTGTATCGTCCATCCGTTTATGTCCGCGGCGAATACATAATCGAAACTGGCATTCGTAGCAAAAACGGTTTGTGTTTTGAGACGAGTTAGGGTGACCGAGTGCGAGCTTGATTATCAGCAGTTAAGAAAGGCTAGAAACGCCACGGGACTACGAAGTGACCACAATGATTGAAGACATAAACAGGACCGGAGTTCGCTTAATACAAGAAATCTTTACACCGGAAAAGCCATGCGCTTATAGGGTAAAACAAACGTGAAATATATGTACATATATAAGTATAAAACCACAAGCCTTATCCAGGCAAAGTGCCGCATAGTCAAGAACTACACGTGGGCTAAGATACTGCAGTGAGACTCCAGCGTGTACACGCATGCAACTCACTACGGGTGGCAAATCAATTTAGCACGGCGTTAGCTGCACAGCCCAGGAAGTGCTGCACGATTGCACATCCGTACAGTAAATAACAGTTGCTTCAAAGTCGAATTGTGCTTACCACTGTCTTAAATTTCCCTGAATCTAAGCTTACTGATGATGAACAACAGACAGAAACCGATTGTGCCGTGTAGGTGTAAGGGAAGTGAGCACTCCCCAAACTGGCTGTTTGAATTGATCTCATAATGCATGACACATGAATAGATCCAGTCGATCACAGATAGCATTTTTTCGAGTACGGTATCATCTAATTGAAGAAGACTAGAGCGACCTAACTTCATCACCAATCGATGTACATGTGACAGGTGGGCAGAGAGAGAAAAGATGGCAACAAAATTCGCAGCTAACGTTAGTTCGAAAATAAAGGGAAACTGTTCAGAAAAAGGCTAGGTTAAGCTTGCGCGGTTGCATTAAGCTGTGTGAAAAAATCACGATTGGACATCTATAAGTTAAGAACCAGTCGCGATTTATCACAATGGGTTGGAACCAGAACATGAGGGGTTTGATAGGAGACGATTCACGGGACTCGAAAAAAGGATTCCGATTTTCAAGAGAAAGCCGAGGCAGAGACAGCATTAAGACAAGCCGATGGACGTCTTTATGAGTAAAAGTAAAAGCAGCGTGCATACAAATGAATGTAAAACGGCTAAATGAATGACCCAGTTTAGTTGTACCACAAAACCTCACACAATCAGATGAATGCCAGGTTTTCCTAAGGGAATGGACGTTTGCAAGCGGTTTATTGTCGGCATATATTGCCTAAACGACATATATTACATCACGAGTGTGCAATCGTGCAGCATTTCTGTGCTGTGCGGCTAACATCGTGCTAAATTGATTGGCCAACGGTAGTGAGCTGCATGCGAGTACACGCTGGAGTCTCACTACCATTTCTATTTCTATTTACCCCCTCATATCTGTCTAGGCCTGGGCAACCTGACAGTATCTTAGCCCACTTGCAGTCTCTGACTGTGCGGCACTTTGCCTGGATCAGGCTTGTGCTTTCATACGAGATATTACATCAAATTCATCAGTCACGGTTGGCTAAGTTTATCGCATACGAATCAGCACAAAACAGTTTCGAGACAACTTAGATGACGTAAGCAATCGATGCATCATCATTCTCACCACCATCGGTATATTATTATTCTTTATAACAATGAACATCAGATATATTATAACATCAGAAGCAATGCTTAACTTAAATACAATCATGGCATAGTGAAAGCATCTGTAGATGGGAGCACTTAAAAAGCTGCATCACCTTTAGTAGACGAAGTACAAACAAATTTGGATCATAAGCACGCGCAGAGAATAAAATATTGATTCAATCAGCTCAATGGCAGTATGACAACTTCATTGCGACCTTCGTCTCAACGTACCCACAAAACTTGATTACATGCAAGATCACAAAAACAATAAGAAAATGGTTACATCCAGACTGCTACTTGAAGAGATTTTGAATATCAACTCTAAAACTAAGTAACCAGCGAGAATGCGGAACACGTGATCCGAAAACAAGATGAAGAAGGGTGAAACTGAAACCACTTTGGTTGTCAATGTCCTCATCTGCTTGACACATTCACCGTCTAGTCCACGTGTAGCCAATGGATGTGCGGCACTTTGCCTGGATCAGGCTTCTGATTTCATTTTACACCTAGCTACCATCAAAACGACGTCATACCATACCGCAAGTGGTAGAACAACAAGCTCTGGAATTCTTAAAAGCTCGAGGAATAAAACAAATTAGTCAAACCTGATCAAAGTCAAAACGATCCTCAACATCATGAGTGGAGTAAACGTTCGAACAAGGCAAACTAAATACAAGATTAGCCCGACGGACTAGACGGCATATAAAATCTTACGGGTGCATGAAAGCAGAGGCTAGCAATTAAACGCAAACCTCATTACCTACGACCAACGCGAAAGTAGAAACCTCAGAATCACGAATGTAGAAGAAGGGAAGACGAGACTGAACGCTAACGCGAAAGAACAAACGATCGAAGATTCACTCTTTAGACCAGTGGTTCCCAAAATTTTCAAATGCACCAAAAAATTGGCAATGAAGCAACAGAGAATGATTGCGTTCAATACAAGGCAAAACGAGGGAAAAGCATCTCCACCCCTGGTTGGGAAACCTTGCGTGACACGATGGTCATGAGATGCGAGAAATTGATTATGGCACCTAATAAGGCGAACCAGAACAAAGCAAGACAACATACTACACGTCTTTCAATTTAGTTTAGGTGTCTAATGGCTCAAATCTGGTTGGATGTTAGTTATCAAAACGCCACCCGTCTATGACTCAAATTCACTCTGAGCAAATCAAAAATTGGGAGTCATGTGACAGTGCCGATGAAGTAGGGGAATAAAATGGGAGTTGCACTCACCTCCTGTGCACGTCAAACCAGTCGGATAGCATGCGGAAATAAGAGAAAGGCGAACAGAACGGAAACGAAAATAAAAAAGGAATAAATGACTCTAAAGTGAACACCGAGGCAGACACACACGGGAATGGCGAAACAGTGGGATGAGAAAAAACCGTGGGAAATCAGACAGGTTCGAATGAACGGCGTGCGTATGAACGAACGTAACAGTAATTGATACAACATTAATCACAAGCATATAGGTGCAACGCAGCAAACTAATGGATCGTGACAGTAAAATGCACGAGTGTAGCAACGGGGTTTACAAACGCTGGGATCGATGGCAGAATAAACAGCCTGTGTTGTCTGGGTTTTCCGTCCCGAAACGTCCCACAAGGAGTTCTAACCAACCGTGCTGTCTACTCGTATTCTATCCCGTAATCTAGGTAATAGGAGCGGGGCAAAACAACCGAGGCAGGAAAGCGTGCATGACGAGACGAACGGAAGCAAACAGACGAACCACAATTATAAGTCACATGGAATGATAATGTGGGGCTTCGAAATGAGACAGTGAAAAGCAGTACAAACGAGTATTAATAGATCGATGACCTTGTAATTCAACAATGAGCGCAAAGCCACAATTTCCGAATGCGGATTGCCTCAATATAAACAATCCTTACTCGTAACAACGCCCATGGAAGCATAGACGAGAATAAAGTAGCGAATTACAAGCGCGTGATAAAATGTGCTGATTCACTGAACCGGTGCGATGATAAAAATAGTGAGATGTGCAGGAAGGAGAAGTGAGCCGCTACACAAACTCACCTTTTTCAATTGTAACTTCTTCAAATCGACCCCGGATGAGTTCACAGCCATCGGAGCAGGAGTTGCGGAGAGTGCAGGATTGAAACCTTCTCCGTTACCAAGTCGCAAACCCCCTTCGCTCTCTGCATACGACGAAGATGTTACATGGTCGACAATAAAGTCGCAGGACAGCGAATCTTAGCAATGGATCAGGGTGACTTACCATCCACGTCCGGAGGCAAATCTGGATCTTCAGCGACATCGTTTTCTTCCGAAATAGCATCGGGCATCCCCTTGAGCACCAAGTCCAACTGCTCTGTAAATGGTACGTTGGCTAGAGACCACAAACGTGTAACTTACGCTTTTCAACATCCGGTTTGAGTCGTTTGTTCTTAATAAGGATTTTGCCTTTCAGTTTCTCCGGTGATGGAAGGGGTACACCGGGTTCAAGCTGGAGAATTGAAGTAAAAATAATGAACAAATATGAACATGAAACACGTCAAGCATGTATTTGTCATTGCTCAAAGTTATTGTCAGCGGTAAGTTGGAAATATCAATAGATGGTTTTAAACATGGCGATTACCTAGGACACCAGGAACGAATGAAGTCTGGCTGATTACATTCGCCTTTTTACTTTAACGGGAAGATGTAACGGACTTCCGAAGCACTTCGTTTTAAATGCAGTTATTAAGACTGTAATTGGGCTTTCATGTCGTGCGTGAGACAGATTCGGCTCTCAGCAACCTTCACTCCGACCTGGAACCTACTCGCGATTGGCGATGATTTGGGGTATTAGACGCGTTACTACTAAACCTTATACGGTGAATGGTAATCTGCGCAGATGGACGCTAGTGGGCTGTTGTAAGATAGCAACGAGGTAGACTATAGTTTTCATTGCGATGCAAACCAGACAACAGAGGATTTCGTACACGCGCAACCGAATTGGTTGGAACCTAAATAAAGCTGCTCAGCCCTGATGCTATCCCGTAAACGTTTTGAAAACAACAACTTCCACGTTGAAGCGGCTTTCTAAAGATGATTAATTTTCATCCTGTTATATGTACTGGTTCATCTTAAGAGAAAAGCATTACAGTCGAAATCCACAAACAAGTAGCGTGACTTAGCCATGAGGTAGCGATCGCAAAGAAAACATGGTAAAACTTAAAGCAAAAAACTTGCTTCAGATTGGTAAACTACTAATGCATAGCGCTAGAAAATAAACATGAGAAATTCAACGTTTTTTCAAGATTTACTTAATTCCTTGCGGCTAATAAGTTCGTTCTTTTCATAGCAAAAAGGAATACAATAAAGCGGAAACAACAGATAAATGGAAGTGTTCCAAGCCATCACGAAAAGTTCACAGCCTACCGACGTCACGATTGCGCAAGATATGAGATGATGTCAGGTTGCACGGACGTTAGAGATTAAAGCAAAGCGATAGTGGCAGTGAGACAGCCGAGTGTTTCCGGAACAGTGGAGACAATGAACTAAGCAAGGTGCTAGCACGAAAGCGCATTCGTTGATTTGTCACCTCACATCAAGAGCAAACGAAGTAAAAAGCGGAAAAATAACGAGATCGAACAACACGTGTGCCATACCGGATGTCCATCGATTGGTTTGGTGAGCAACATATCGCCCAGAACTTCCTCGCAGTACTTTGCCAACTTGTATTGCTGATGCTTGCTGCAAACGAAACGAAAACAAGATGGCGTAAGTTGTTTGATAACAGAGAGCACGCTGTATTCTCATAGGATTTGGGGTTTTGCAAAACATCAGACTAGACTCGGGCAACCAGATATTGCAGCGTGCAGTATAGGTGATGTATGAAAGCACAAGCCTGATCCAGGCAAAGTGCCGCACAGTCAGAGACGATATTACTGTCAGGTTGCCCAGGCCTAGACAGATATGAGGGGGTAAATAAAAATAGAAATGGTAGTGAGACTCCAGCGTGTTTCAGCGTGCAGCTCACTACCGTTGGCCAATCAATTTAGCACGATGTTAGCCGTACAGCACAGAAATACTGCACGATTGCACATCAGTACGCAGTATAGGTGAACGCAGTGTAAAATGATGGGCTCTAGGTACATGGCACCAAATGAGTCGTAAACGGTAAGAATCGATAACATGTTATACAACGCTTTGTATAAACGTACAACCTGGTACATGGGAAATAAAACCAACAGTGATGTACACTATACGGTTGATTGGCACGGTTTAACCGGCGACTTCGTGGTAGTGGAGCTTCTTACTGACGGTGTTGTTCCACTTGGATGGATGTGCATCGAAGAACGCAGTCGACAAAGAGGTTCAGACGCAATAGAGCATACTACCGACGAAGGCATTGCCATCGAAGTAGGATGATTGCGCTGTAAAATTAACCTAAGGAATGGGACACTTCTGTATACACGGTGGAGATCCGTAGGCAATCTTTCACGTGAGTTAGTTCTCAGTACAACACAGAGACTATTTTGGTCTTTGCATTACATTTGCGAGGTTTTTCAAACGCTATTCATTGATAGGCAAATTATGTATGCAGTAACCCTGGTACGTGAACACCATGGAGATTTGCTGATCACACTCGCATTACGAAAAGTTTCTGTATTTTTTTCACACGCTACCACCGACGGACATGGCCAGCCACTTAGAAATGGATTGTTTCGCGGAGACAAAAAACATGGAAGCAGACATTTAAGCGCGGAGGACAGCACATTGGATACGATGGCGTTAGATCGCAGAGGCCAAGGTTAGTACCTTAGAAAATCTGATACTATAATGAGCCCACGATTGTTGCTCGTTTTTGGTCGCATCCATTCAGCGACGGACGCGAGTACTAGAAAAAGGTCATTCTGTGTCCCAACGGCTTACCGATCATGAAGCAGAAAAGAGAGATCAACGTAAAATGACGAATCATGAAGTGCCTAAATATAGCTTTGACAAGAACCTGAAGCGATTATGCGAAATGTTTTCAAACTTGAACTCTGATCGACGAATAACTGACATTTCTGCAGTTACATCCTTAGAAAAAATACCAGTCCCCATATTTCATGTCAAAGACAGCATTAGATCAGCAGCAAGTACCGAATCATTAACTGCCTCACAACCATGACAGAATAAAATCATAAATAAACGGAGGCGTCAAAAGGACACGAAATTCGTCGCAGAATAAGCACACATACACTGCGATGGTATGGTATGATGGTATCAAAGCACAAGTCTGATCCAGGCAAAGTGCCGCACAGTCAGAGACTGCACATGGGCGATATTAATGTCAGGTTGTCCAGGCCTAAACGGATATGAGAAATAGAGAACAAAGATGGTAGCGAGACTGCAGCGTGTTTCAGCATGCAACTCACTACCCGTGGCCAATCAATTTAGGGTGTTAGCCGCACAGCACAGAAGTACTGTGGGATTGCATATCCGTGCAGTGCGATGAGGTGCCTAGAGCTAGACTGAAACATGGTTATAGTCAAGCTTTTGGTGCTAATGGAGTAACAACAGCAGCCCGCTTAATTGCAGCTCTCTATAACATGGATCACGTTAATTTGTTCTCGCAACTCCAATTGGAAACGTACAAGAATAATCAAGCATTCTAAGAAAATGCCTACGTGAGCAAGTGAGCATGATTCTCAGTACTCTCATAAAGTGACGGCGAAGTACGGTGGGCCAAACCCTTTTCAGGGCCAAGGGCCACCTGGACATCAGTTCGCTTTGTGCAAAGGTCTTCACCATTTGGACCACGTCAGAGTTTGGCCGACCGCCCTTACAACGTGACCTTTCCCAGTGAGAAATGACAAACAAAAATGGAGTTAGGAAAATGATGATTCTTCATTCGGAATTCGTTTTTTAACCAATGTTGTCTCACTTTTCTATGCATACGTTGCTCGAAAGAATCCAATCACGGATAGCTGTTTCAAGTGTTTGATAGTGCCAGCTAACTGGTGTGGATGCACTTTCGTATCCATGAAACTAGTTTTCACAAGGCCGCTCAAACGTTTGTCTCATGCACTTTACCGTGTATCTTTAGAGGAAACCACACAGCCGCCCTAGACTTACAAACACAGGCCGAAATCTCGTCACTCAAACACACGCTACGATTGATACATTGAGCAAGAAGTTAAACTAATTTAACGTCGTATGTTTTTTGCTGCGCAGGCTCATGCACTATCTACCGGGAAAAAATCCCGTAGTAGGAAATTGCGATTGGAAAGTACACAAGCCACATCCGAAACTGGTCCAACATACATGGTCTATCTGTACAAGTAGAAAGCGGAATTATGTAACTCAAAGAATACGTAAACTCATGTCATAGCTTATCCAAATGCTAAGTGTCGGTAGATCGCCAAGACGAAGCTGCAGTACAGCGTTAGTTACGAAATTGATCCCAAAAATGTTAGTTGGCATGCATATCGCATACCATTGACCGCTGAAAATGGTGCATAAGCTATTATAAACTTCGAGAATACAAAACCAGAAACGTGATTTCAAACGTCGGTGGGACACCGATGTGTGCAAGGTACGGAACAGTGCGTGTTTAGCAACCGAAACAAAGCACACTTAAAATTGAGCTATTTATGTTTGCGGTATTGCTCCAGTGATCATTGGAGAGTAACCAAGTATTCTACATATGATTCCCCTTGACGGAATGTCACTGGCTGTTTACGAATCTGTGATCCCAAATACAAAGTACGACAGTGAAGCAAGAAACCGGGTCATAACGCGCGTGAGTCTTATTCCGCTGTAATTAGAACATTCTTGAAAAAGGCACGATTATAAATACTCCTCTCTAGTCTAAGTAACCCAAATGTGAAGCAAAACATCACAAATTGCACATATTAAGAATCAACCAACTTCCTTAAACAGAAACCGGACCAGTTGATCAATGAGTGAATGAGCAACAGTTGATCTCCGCCTTGATTATCGGTATCAAATTCACTAGTCAGGGTTCGCAAAACGAAGCACAAGACTATGAGTTGACTGCATCCGCACGGCTAACGCCCACGGCCCAACCAGTCAATGAGTAAAATTCCACAGGCCCCTATGATTGTCTCAGCGAATCAGATTCGTATCAAAACTGTATATCACTGATACGGGAACGCTTTCAGACGTTATTTGCATTACATGAGTTTCCGTCACAACACTTCCATAACTAAATAGATGCTACACTCGAGGTCGGTTCTCTATTGAATCGAAAGCCGTTTTCTTAGTAATCAAAGTGTAGCCTAGCGGATTCAGAGAGATTTTCTGATAGAGACGGTATTGCCACGAGATGTCCCCATGGAATGATCTATTAGAGTAGCTGCCACGCTACGTTTTCCCCAGATATTATTTGACGCAGCAGTGAAAAGAACATTCATTAAGTCACTGTCATATACCCGTTGAAGTGTAGGCTATTTGGGTAACCAAAAGAATATTTGCTCACAAGTGATAGCTTGTAAGACAGAGAATCTTAATACGAATCTGAATAGGATGATCCTGAACTAGGCCAGTGGCACAATATGAGCGACAGATTTCAAAGAAACCATATCTAGTGCTTATAGTGACCTAGTTGATTTGTGCCCTGGATAAACATAATTATCCGACAAGCTGCAAATTGCCACTCGGTATGTAAAAATGGATAAACGTATTTTTGTGAGTGAAAACGATTACCGCAGGTTGTAAGGTGAGCAACAAGTTGTGCGTCAGTCACAGCGAACGTATATTAAACCCCGCTTTAATCGCCGAAAAATAAGTGAGCAACGATTACGTTGATCCAATCGACCGGGGAATTAGCGCCTATTTCGTTAAATTGACGACAAAGTGAGAAATTTGGGTGAATGAGGTTACGGTGGTGGGATTAGGAATAATGGGAAAATTCAATTGAATACGGATAAAAAGTGTCGTTTGAGAATACGTGATGAAACACGGGAGATTGCTTTGAAAAAATATACGGTTGTGAACTGTAACGCCAAATGACGATCTGCTTTTGTACCAACCTATCTATCTATCCTTCTATCTATCTATCTATCTATCTATCTATCTATCTATCTATCTATCTATCTATCTATCTATTTATCTATCTATCTATCTATCTATCTATCTATCTATCTATCTATCTATCTATCTATCTATCTATCTATCTATCTTATACACGTATGTGCAATCGTACAGTACTTATGTGCTGTCCGGCTAACGCCGTGCTAAATTGATTGGCCATCGGTGGTGAGCTGCATGCTGAAACAGGCTGGAGTCTCACTACCATTTCTATTTTCTTTCTCATATCTATCTAGGCCTGGGCAACCTGACAGTGTCTTGGCCCACGTGTAGTCTCTGACTGTACGGCACTTTGCTTGGATCAGGCTTGTGCTTTCATACTATCATACTATCTATCTATCAATCTATCTATCTATCTATCCATCCATCAACCAATCAATCCACCGTCCTATATTCCTTAGTAATCCATGAGAAATTTTTTAATGTTTTGCGTTTGATTATCTGCAGGACCAATGCTAATATTTTAAAACGAATAACGTTCACCATTAGGTGTAAAAAAATTTCCTTTCCTAAGTTGTGGATGGATGATTCCGTAGTTGGTCCGGCAGGGTGGAAATAACGAGGAGAGTTGGAAAATCAAAGCGATTACTCACCTACAATGATTCTCAAACGATAGGATAACGGGGTAGTCACTGGTCACAAAAGCCGTATCGCGGATTGCGTAGATCACATCCTGAAATATATGGAATTGCGGCCGTATAAACATTTATATCAACTGTGAAACGAGTCGAGAAGTGTGAACACAAACGGGACTTTGAATGAACAAATTTCAGCATCGTTGTTAAATGCAGTATTGCACCGGTTCCAACCGCCAGTGATTTGTCGACATGTAACTATGGAGAAGAAAAGAATCTTGTGGGCAACTACGAATGGCCTATCCACATTCTAGTTCTGTATTGCTCATCCAGGAACTTCAATATGTGATTTTATTATCTTGACGCTGTAGAATCCGGAGTTAAGCTAATGTTATTGGAACTTCAATATATGTGAATTTATTATCTTGAAAGGAACAAATTGCTGGGTTCATATGTACATTTTGGAAATAAATGGAATTTCAGGTGACAGTATTTCTACACATTCCGTCAATGCACAACTCCACTGGGTGACGCATGCAAGCCAAGAGCTCTAGGATTTGCAGCATGGAACAACGCATCGCCATAAACAAAATGAACAACATCGTCGAAATAAACGTGAAATTACTAGTTATCGTAGAGAGAAGACAAAATTAGACGTGCCGAGGAAAACGAATGCATAATTGTGGGAAACGTTGCACACACACCTCACGAAGGAATGATGAAACAAAAGGAAGAAAAGAAAAAAAGAAAAGGAAGAAAAAAAGAAAAAGAAAAAGAAGAAAACAAAATGAAGAAAGACCTGACACGGAGATCTGTTCGGTTGGGCCACCACAACAGATGTTGCTGGCTCCTTCTGAACTGGTCTGGCAAACAAAGCTACTCAAATGTGCCAGTCTGGAGAACAGTTCATAAACGCTTAATTGCGATCGGCCAAACGGTGGGCGGTAGCCCAGGTCGTTAAGGCATGGGACTACAATCGTGGTCGGGGGTTCGAACCCCACCCCGAAGCGGAGGATATGCACTGTTGATGAGCTCCAATAAGAGCGAAACTCGAGTCCAGTGACCGTCGTGATCAACTTTGTGAATAGTTCGATGGGCTTGGCACGAATGAGTGGTCACAAATATAAAAGGCTAGATGGAATATTTAAACAAAGCCAGTCTCAAATTCCTTTCGACATGTAGCAAATGATAGACCTGACGACAGCTAAGCGACTGAGATATTGCGATATTGTGAAAACAAAGGTTTGTGTATTGTCGTAATTGGAGTTCGGTAACAGGGTAAGGTCCTATCACATGCCGCACGATCTCAACTACCATCTGCTGTTTGACAGACTGCGCACAAGCACGTATGAATCTTTCTCCAGAGTAACACATGTGAGTAGTGTTGTCGTGACTTCTACAAACATAGGACATAAGCACCCGTCATCGATCCACAAGATGCATTAACACGGCCGGGTATATCAACGGTGTTATTTGTCAAGATGAGCACAATGACACAAATAACTCTAATCAAGCAAGTTAACTAAGGAATGCAGAAAACCAATCCGGCAACAAGAACGCGCCACTGCAAGGCTGCAGCAAGCTGGCCGAAAAAACAAATGCTGATATCACGTGAGCCCAAACTTTGTTATGATTATTGTTGCTGTGAACGTAGGCGCGTAAGGAAGCGGGTTAATATTAACGGAAAACATCCGAAATTGAATGAGAATGGACATGGATAGCTATTCGGCATAGTTCCATGGATATTTCAATGAGAGCTGGCCAAGCGGCGTTCGTTTCTATCCCACGCATTCACAGGAAGGTAACGTGAAATTTTTGTAGACGAATTAGCGGGAAGTTCAATCAAAATGAGAGATCATTTGAAAAATACAGGAACATACGACACATTGAACAGACTGAAGTTTAGCGATGTTTGCATATCTATCTACCAGCACCTACAACAAGAATCCTAGATAGTTGCTTCATGTTAGATGGAGGGTGTACACATGGTTAGTTTTGTATGTATGGGTGTTCATTATTTAAGGAAGCCAACAACGACTAACTATTGCTTCTGATCGGCGACGAGTCAAGAAAGTTGTCTATGGAGCACCGCCTCTCGAAGCGAGACCGCAAAATGAACAAGACCAGTGCAATCGCAAGTCAAGGCCTGGGCAACCTGACAGTACATCAGCCCACGTGCAGTCTCTGACTGTGCGGCACTTTGCCTGGATCAGGTTTGTGCTCTCATACATACCACGTGCAGTCTCTGACTGTGCGGCACTTTGCCTGGATCAGGCTTGTGCTCTCATACCATACCATGCCATACCATAATCGCAAGCTAGGTGTCAGGCTGAGTACTACATAGACACAACGCTGCACGAGATACTGTCTGGTTATCAAAACAGAGTTTGAAGGTTTTAAGGCTACAGCGTGTTCCCGAACGTAGCTCACATTACCAGTGGCGTTCAATGCATCAAAAGGTTGAATTCACATTTCACAGAGCATCAGAGCTTGACTTCTTTAAACAAACTTTCAAACGGTGAAGAAGATGGAGTACGTGAAATAAGATAGGAAAGTGTGAGATAAGGAACAGGATGCTGGTTGAATCTTTTGGTATGGAAACAAAGACTGCGGGTCTGGCAATCAAATTAGACGCTGTCTGACTTACTTTGAAAAGGATATCTGTGCACATGGCTTTCCCATGTGTGATGATGGGCTCTTGATCTTCTCCCCGACCATCCCAACAATCCAGCTCCACACACCTGGAAAAACAAGATTTTAGCGTAACAGACGACCTCTATTACTCCAACTACTTAGCCTCAAGCCAATTGATAATTAACGGAATGCAGAGACACAGATGGTTTGGCACGAAGTTATTCACTGGATCATGAAACAGGTCATAGCGGACAAACGTGGGTTGCAAGTTTCGATTAACCTCAGGATATTTTAAGATGATCCTACAAGGAGGCCAACAACAACAACAACAAGTCGTTCTCCAGTTAAAGAGTTTCATTAGAACCGCGACCCGCCCAGGACACTATAATGCAGTCGCAGTTCTAAAGTAATGTTGTTGCAGTAGGTTGCCCCAATATTAAGCGCGATTCTTTCAGCTAAAAGGCATTCTATGGCACCGAGACAGGATTAGTCGTGAAAGTAAAAAAGTATTAAATCAGCTATCATCTGTCCATTTATTATTTCACAGGGTAGACGTGATCCCTGAAGTTACAAGATGTACAATCATTTGAGATTTAAACAATTCGTGTCATAGACTATCTCGGTTAAAATACAATGTCGAAGGCTGAATCGGCTTGGTCACGATCGCAGTTTGATGGAAATGCCATAAAAACTCACCTGCAACCAGCCAACAACACTTGTCGATACATTTCCACCGAGGATTTCCCACCCAGCTGACGCCCAATCAGGTAGGTATTGTGAGACGAGTTGATGTAGTAGTGACTAAGTGGTTGATCCATCGCTTGATAGACGTCTAATCGATCGAGGAAAACACACGCGTTGCTGTCCGACATGAGGTACCGATAGAAACATTCCCGTGATAGATTGTCTGTCGGGAGGTTGAAAAGGGAAATTTAGGGTGGGGTAGAAACGCCCCCGAAGCGTTAGTGTTCACGTAAGTAGCATTTGTTGATAGTCTGTATACTCCTGAATCATAAGTAGGCTACCAGTTTGACGTGGTCACGTAAAAACGGTTTGACCGGTAGTGAACTTAGCGAGGTCACAGAGTATTTGAAATTATTGTAGGCCTGTGTTACTGAAAACAGTTTACTACAAATTTTGTAATATTGACCCGCGGGTATTAATGCACTTAATTTAAATGATTAGGATCTCTAGGGGCTTGATCAACATCATTCCACGGATATTTTTATTCATACATCCAGATCAAGTCAAATACTAGTCTTTAAGTAATCGGTTAGTATAAGGGAAGATGACCACAATCTCCACGGCGTGCCTTTTATTTTCAATCAAAACCTCTTCGTAGAAAGCGCCTGTATCTGATCCACAAATCATCACCTAACCACGACTAAATTTCTAAATTGATTCACCACTGGTAGTGAGCTGCATGCTGAAACACGCTGGAGTCTCACTACCATTTCTATTTTCTTTTGTCATATCTGTCTAGACCTGGGCAACCTGACAGTATCTCAGTCCACGTACAGTCTCTGACTGTGCGGCACTTTGCCTGGATCAGGCTTGTGCTTTCATACCATACATACCCACGACGACCCAAACAAATCCAGCAACATTGACGAACGTAATAAATGTCACAGGAGAAATTCACCCAAATGTGAACATACATTCACCACCTGCTAGAACGAACAATTCTCTCATCCCAACATTTCGAAAAAAGAACCGCGAACATGCCCCGAGATATTGAGCGCCACTGAATTAGAATGAGAAAAAACAGTATGTGCTATCCGGAAAGATTAAAAACAGCAGCAGCAGCGGTGGCGCACCTGTTGAGACGGTGAGGGGCTAAATTGCGAACAACGATACGACTAATTAGAACACGTGTTTTCAGGAGACCGGTGATGTTCGGATCAGACATTATTACCATGAACGACATCCAAAGCATACACACTGAAATAGGCGGAGCAAATAGCATGAGGATTAATAACTCCAAATATAATTGGTGGTGATTATTTGTACCGATCCGTTAGCCTAAAGTATTGTTTGAATCCAATAGTCATACTTCATCCATCGGTAGTGAATATTTCGATGGGCTTGACACGGCTGAGTAGCCACAGACACAAAATCGTTATCTGCTTGAGACGGGCATAATCCTTGAACCGTGATCTACTGAATAATCACTTGCCAAGTAAATCACGGTTGATTGTGTGCGTCAAATGGCAGAACAAGTTTTGATCACGTGGAGAATTGTAGTATAATATTTATATCACAAACTATCACGGAAACGATTTGTGCAACATGAATTCTATAAAGGCCGAACCTTGACGCTTACGAAGGTTGATCCTTTAACAACCGATCGGATTATAAGTGGGGATACGCGACACGTCACAGCATCGTTTTCTTACTTGGAAAAAACAATTCATTACAATAAAAACATTTCCAGTCATGTCGGCTGCACAATTCTCATTTTCGGTGCGACGAAGGAGTGGCGCTGTATTTCAAACACTCACGGGGCTGCAGGCTAATCACACACGAGGCACATTATCTGTCTGATACATTGCGCTATTCTTAAGTAACGGGATTCTTATTAGGATGACCCACCGATATCCGAAATTGGGTAATTGACTGCTGGATAGGTTACGCTAGTGGACATGGGGAGATTCAAACTTACTCGGTTTTACTGCACCTGATGTGCAATCGTGCAGCATTTCTGTGCTGTACGGCTAACGTCGTGCTAAATTGATTGGCCAACGGTAGTGAGCTGCATGCTGAAACAGGATAGAGTCTCACTACCATTTCTATTTCCCCCCTCATATCTGTCTAGGCCTGGGCAACCTGACAGTATCCCAGCCCACACGCAGTCTCTGACTGTGCGGCACTTTGCCTGGATCAGGCTTATGTTTTCATACATACATACATACATACTGTCGGGACGATTATAATATCAACCTTGCCTCGCGTTTTCTATGAAGACAACACCTTTCTCAAGTGACATTGTTTGACCGAGTATCGTTGTGAGCGCTGCGGGAGAGATTTTTCTCCCGAATCGGACTATTAAGTCATTCTGTAAGCTGTGGAGCACGAAACTATCATGCGCTAGTGATGTACATCCATAGTCGATATCGACCGAAGGAGGCCAACAACATACCTTTCTCAACCGACATCGATCATTTATCTAAGTATTATTGCATCACGAATGATGAGCGTACGCGAATGCATTGGTTCAAGGTTGTGTTTGATAGCGTTGAGGATAGATTTGTAAGTGAGAACGTGAAATAAGGCGCCTCAATCCGTACAGATCAGTGACGGATTTATTGAAAATCGATACACGATAATCGTACTACAAGGATGATTCTAGCGGAAGAGCTCACCGGTGTTTTTACACTCTTCCTGGGTTTCATAATTGTCTTGAATATATTTGATTGTTTGTCGATTCGCAAAAGGGTAGAGGATTTCGTTCAAACGGGGGTCACGTTGAGTCTAGAAACAGAAATAAGAGAACACGCGTGAGAATAATTATGAAAACAAACAGATTGCAACGACAGCTTGACGGTAGGCATGGCAGTGGAAGCCTCAAAGGAGGAGCAGTTATTCTCCTTGATCATCCGAGATTTAGATACACCCGATCCCGGTGTGTCTGTGTCTACTCTTCAACAGATACCGTCGGTTCTAGAGTTCCATGCTCCCGCCATTTCACGTTGACTTCGTTGTGTGGCTGTGAGGCATCAAATCATCATCATCACAGACAGCATTACACCGGTAGCACGTACCGAATGCTTAACTGGCACACAACCATGAAAAAGTAAAATCCTAAAAGATGGGGAAGGGTGGGACTTAAATAGCTACGGATTCTATAGAAGAGTAAGCACAAACAAACTGGGAAGAGGGGCCTACACCTCGAATGGAACATGCATTCAAACAAGTTTCGTGAACGAGTAGAGCGACATCAGCATGACAGATTCCTTGCGGCTTTCACTGTCATGCAACATAACAAGCTTTTCTCGTCACTCCGCTTGACAACATACAAGATTAAGCAAAGACTTCAAGAAGATGCTTAGTGTAAGACCGCCATTGAACACGGTTTCGGGACATATCCTGAAGCGTAACTAGCCATTGCGATGTTTGATCGCGAGGCCACCAGCTTGGAAGACGCGCTGCGCCGACTTTGGAAAGGTTACTAGTAAGGGTTTTTAACTGCCTATGCCATGCGACGGTTTGGCCACCCCGAGATTTACGCCAATCAAATACTTACTACCGAAGAAACGTTGTCTTTAATGATGGCGGAAGTTGGCTTACGCTTGGGGTACTACAAGTGATTGACATGCTCCATTCAGCTTCATTATTTGGATTTAGGCCACAAGACATTCACTTGTGCTGAAACTCGACGCATCATCTGTGTGCCAAACGACTAATGATAGATGCAGGAGACGAAAACCTGAATCATTACAGGAATACGGTTATTGTTAGAGGTATTTTCGTCCGTTTTAGCGCCATGACAAGTTGTGAATCTTGCCAGTGAGAAATTACGGGTTGGAAACGGCACAATCATGAGGCGTGAAATCATCGACTGCCTCATAATCTGCATTTATCCGTAGTTCACTTATTTTTCGTTACTTGGTATGAAATCTCGAGCAATTCAGCGATACTCAACTACGGAAAGATTGAGGTTCATAAAATCAATTGCAAAACTCTCCAGCTAAATTCATTTAAACGTATTCCGTATTCTTCAGAAGTTATCAAACTGAGGATTAAGTGACTGGGGATGAAGTGACTTGGGTGTTAAATGTCTGGTGATTAAGTGTCTACGGATTAAGTGTCGGCGATTAATTGTCTGACGATTAAGTGTCAGTAAACCAAGTACCCTACCGTAATCAGTGAGAAAAAACATATCATCGCTTGGTGCTAATGAAGTCATCAGATGTAGGAGCTACGACGGTATGGCTAGTAAAGTTATTTTGTTTCAATCACAGAGGAAATTCGTGAAACGTGGGAAACGACAGTGGCATCAATCATTTTTTTTACAAATATATTACACGGATTTCTAATCGGAATAAAGTCTAGAACCCTGACCGAACAAACGAACTCCCTGAACAAGGCCACTAGCTATTTTGCCCTTGTTCACACCACTAGAAAGCTTTGTGAATCACAGGGGTGGAAAAACATTTTCAGAACGAACTTCGAACCGCAAACCTATATATTACAACATCTTCGAACGTAAACAATAATTTGCGAAAAATATATGCAAACTTCAATCAGCAAGATGACACTTTTCGGGCCAATGTGGGTGCACCCCAGTGTTGGGTCATGCAACACAGTAAATGAACCGCGATTGTTTGCACCTTAATAAGCGTAGGCATCCAAGTGAGCAGAATTCCTAGTTCTGTCTCATTCAGAGACATGTGAGCCGGAATCGCATTCAGAGGCATCTTGTAACCCTTAAATTTTGTATGGTGTCAAATAGAGTAGCGAGAAATTTAGTTAGGTGGCATGACACAGGAATCCGCAGGCAAGCCGATGTTCTGAAGTCGCTTTACTCGTTCACAACCCTTGATGGAATGCGTGTTTGATTCGCGGTGTGGGCACATTATCCCAGTGTGTCCGTGCTAACTACTACGCTCGAGAGATGTATGCATGTATGTATGAAATCACAAGCCTGATCCAGGAAAAGCGCCGCGCAGTCAAAGACTGCACGTGGGCTAAGATACTATCACGTTGCCGCACGGATGTGCAATCGTGCAGCATTTCTGTGCTGTGCGGCTAACATCGTGCTAAATTGATTGACCAACGGTAGTGAGCTGCATGCGAGTACACGCTGTAGTCTCACTACCATTTCTATTTCTATTTACCCCCTCATATCTGTCTATGCCTGGGCAACCTGACAGTATCTTAGCCCACGTGCAGTCGGTGACTGTGCGGCACTTTGCCTGGATCAGGCTTGTGCTTTCATACCTATCACGTTGCCCAGGCCTAGACAGATATGGGACAGGAAAATAACAATGGCAGTCAGATTCCAGCGAGTATTCGCATGAAGCTCACTACCGGTTGCCAATCAATTCAGCAAGGTTTTAGCTGTTTCGCACATAAGTACAGCACCATTGCGCATTCGTTCAGCTATACAAAGCTTAATACATATCGCTTCAACGCCTAATTTAAAATATCTTGTGTGTTGAGAAGAAAAAGAGGAAAATAGCTTTATTTATTTAAACGAATTTTCAGTGAATAAAATTAATTTAACCACACATTTTTGTAATTTATAAAAGACATAGACGTGCTTTTACTCGGTTGACTCTTATAGCGGTGAGTTACATGGCTGGTTGTAGACTGGCGATGCTTTAAATAGGATGATAACACGGATGAACGAAGTTACAACCAGAAAAGGATGAGACGCCGGAACAAAAAAATATCCATGAAAATCACAGTGAGTTACCTCATTGAGAAATTCAATCATCTTGTCGGCGTGAAGCACGTCACCACCGTTTGATCTGAAAAGATAGAATATTAAACACTGACAGCTGAGCGATCGTAGAGCTGGGAATGATGGCTTAAAAGAATACGCAGGACGCATACGGCGAAGCGAATGGCTTGCGTGGCCGTTGTGACGACCGAACTTTATGTTGACTAGACGGTGAACTCTTATCGGGTGGGCACGTCATATCGCTGTGAATGTCATGATGGAACAGTTTGATACTTCCGAATCAGACTGTATGGTGAGACAAAACGTCGCGCTTAATGGTCAACATCAACCGAAGGATGCGACCACGGACACACGTGTTGTGATCAAACATCAGGTGGCCTTGGTATAAAAGTAGCGAGACACGAATTTAGCTTAAGTATGGTATGGTATGAAATCACAAGCCTGATCCAGGCAAAGTGCCGAACAGTCAGAGACTGCACGTGGGCTAAGATACTGTCAGGTTGCCCAGGCATAGACAGATATGAGAACTTAAGTGGATGGCGAGAATGGTCAGTTTCACATTATGGAAGGTCGGGTGCTGCGGTTCGCTGCCATATGATGATCACGGATATACCGGATAAACGCCGGTTGTTGGCTGAATACGGAACATTGGTATAACGTTGAGCAACAGATTTTACGTCAGAATAAGACTATATTCATACAGCGCGGTGTGTGACTAGGGTAATTTCACGATTGCTATGAATGAACATAGCAACAAAAATCCGCTAGGAAATATCTTCTAAGTGACGGACAGCTTAAAACACCACTTGAATTTAGGACCGCCGGTTGTCAGATCAATATTCATCAACCAAGCAACATCTTGCTAGCTATTTTCATGCAATTGTGACGTAAAAGCAAACGGTTGTTATGCCGATCAGCGGGATGCTTTCGCAAACGTAGAGTTGAACTTGTGCGTTCATTAAATAACCATAATGCCCCAGGAAGAGGTGGACGCAGTTTGGAAACAAGAACAAGAATTTCCATCGCAGTTTAACATAAGTATCAATAGCTTATTGAACCTAATTTTGCTCTCATCAACTCACGACGGCCGAAGTCAATAAATCAGTAGTGTCGTGTAAGTTTAGGGGATGCTGGCATTCAAAAACTAGTCCATTCCGTTGGAGGCATAAAGTACAGCCGTTCGTCTGCAAGCTGGGGAGGGCAGATACAGCTCTTGGCTGCTGAACGCAGATCACGCCGCTGGCGTGCAACTAACGCAATACAACCGAGTTCTGACTTTCGTTGCCAGCGCTGCGGGAGAGATTGTTCCTCCCGAATCGTACTGTCTAGTCATTCCAAAAGCTG
>JACCGJ010011435.1:0-19958 GCA_013407085.1 Atriophallophorus winterbourni | reverse complement strand
AGAAACAGGTAGTGGAGTGTAATTTCGGGGAATGTGAGCAACACATCACTTTGTAATCCAAAATCGCCTTGAGTGCTTGACCACCAGTCACTATGCGATTCTGTATTTGAACATCGTGGTTCGTTGTACGAAACCCATGCGACAGTGGCATTCAAGTATACACTTGTTTACCACTTATCAACTGTTTCAAGGCTCACTGAACCTAATCCTACTGTCTCCACCTAATGACGGCAAACAGCCAGAAACCGATAGTGGAGTGTAATTTCGGGGAATGTGAGCAACACATCACTTTGTAATCCATAATCGTCTTGAGTGCTTAACTAAGAATCACTATGTGATTCTGAGTTTGAACATCGTGGTTCGTTGTACGAACCCTATGCAACAGTGGCTTTTAAGTATACACTTATTCTCATTTATTCGGTTTGTATACGTCTATCCAATGGTTTCGTTTTAATGTACTACCATTGAACAATCCAGGCGATGTAGGAGATGCGATTAATACGTTCAGCGACAAACCGATCGATAATCGAACATTAAATTGACTGAAACTCGATGAAGCGATGCTCTCTTCTCAGCCTTCTGATAATGCACTCAAACGGTTGTCAGTTGCTTTCACGACACAGACAAAAATATGAAAGAACGCAAATTTTGTCAACGAAAGTCGGTGCACAAAACATCGAGACCTGTCTGCTAGAATGATGTGGCTGCTAGCCATTACTGAAACTACAAAACAGGGTATGAGTATTCTCGCCAGAACCCATTAACTTGTAGTGCCGGAAGGTTACGCCACTGCTTTCTTTTCTGATTCATTACATCGATGGGGATTTCATTTCTGTATTCCATCATCTTAACTGTCGCTGCTGACACTTAAAAACTTTACAAATTTCAGCGTTGCTGTTTGGTCAATGCGTTTAAGCCAACGTTTTACCGTCTTTAAATTTGCTGATGGCCACGATGTATTCAGATTTCATATTTATTTATGATTCAAAAGTAATCGGTTTTACAGTGACCACAAGACAACAATTGAAATATAACCGAATGTTTGGCCATGATACGGGTAATTAAGAGTAATTTGCCTATAATCATCAAGTTTTTACTTACATTTTTGTCGACCTAATTCGGTGGACGCCGAATGTGGATGGATTTTGAAAGCACACGGTGATTAACACAACACATCGTTCTACATGACTTTAGCGTGTGATTCAGGAGTGAAAATCTCTTCACACCTATCACAGTGATATATATATATATATATCTTATATATATATATATATATATATATTAATATATTCTCGTCTCTATCTCTCTCTCTCTCTCTATCATATATCCTACCGTTTTGCCCACCACGTACAACGAACTGTTATTCCACGATTCACCCTTTGAACGAACACAAACCCGCCTACACATGATCCCAAATAAATTCCTTTTTTGCAACCTCATTTAAAACATTCGTACAACGAATCTGTTCGTTACTAATCTCACTTATACGAACACCGTACATGTTCCCGACAGCTATGTTTGTTCAATAAAGTTCATGCATACAACGAACTCGCTTTGTCTTGGCTTTAACCCACAACGCCCCGTCAAGAGTGGCCTGCAGTGCGTTAAGAATAGAACTGACACACACAGCTTGGCGAGACACAGGCAGCCTGGCCTACAGTGTGCTAACTGACTCGCACGCACGCACAAAAAAATCACGTGAATTGTCTGTGATTGGTAATCACAGACTCATGACAAATTGCAATCACTCAGTCAGACACTCCGTCTGTGAAAGATGCCAGGAGTGCTCTTGATCTCTGCAGAAGATTTTTTAGAATAAAAGGAAGAGACGTTGAAAGAGAACTTGAATTTGTGGAGAGAGAGATCGAGGCAGTGGCGAAGTCAAAACTTAAACAAAAGAGTATCGCCAGCTACTTCAGGAAAACGTGAGATTTGACTGTCAGTGTGTGTGCAAGATGATTTTACTACTTCGTTTTATAATAAATTTACTATTAATAACATGAACTTGGATTTAATGTTGTGATCTGTGTGCTATGGCATCATCTAATCATCAAATGGATTACACGCATGCAGAAAGACACAAAGGTAAGACATTCTTCACTTGTTTACACGTGTACAGAAAAACGGCGTTAAAATTACATGTCTGACAATGCGGTTTACTTACAACGAACTCCGCTTATAACGAATATTTTACTCTCTCCCCCATCGATTCGTTGTACCCGGGTTTCCACTGTATATATATATATATTCATACCTGGTCCTTACGAAACTGCATATCATTTAACATCCAAAAATGTAAAATGCTAAACGTCGATAAATCCTTCGAACTCACATACTGTCTATGATCTCAGCAACTTTCATGGGTTACGGAAGAGAAAGATCTGGGTGTGTGGAATAGCAGTAACTTGAAGTCTTCACGGCAGTCTTCTGTGGTAAACAAAAAGTCTGGCAAAAGCTTAGCACAGCTCAGAAGGATCTTCGTTAGTTTCACAAAGCAGATAAACCCACGGATAATTTACACCTATATCAGGCCAACAATGGAGCACGCTGTTCAACCATGGTCCACATGGTTACAAACGGACATGACCTTGCTGCAACGCGTATACCACCGCGCTACAAAACTGGTGACCGGGCTATATAATAGGCCATACGAGGAGAGGATTGCAACTCTAAACCTCTGACTTTTCGTACTGTCGTCTCAGGGGTGACTTGATCATGCTTCAACATTCTGCATACAGTGGATCACCCACTTGAACACTTGTTTCATCCGCAAGAAGCACGTGGCAACACAATCTAGATCAAATCATCCGTTTGATTTATATGGAACTCTCCGCCCCCACATATCATTCGTGCATCAAGCCAGAACATGTTCAAGGTTGAACTTGACATGTATATGTTGACCAAATCCAACCTTGCACCTGAATACACGTGCTGACTTTCCATATGGATAAAACATTTGTGTTGTTTTTCTGCATTCCCTATATTTTAACCTATGGTTACTGTAAAGTATTTGCTTTTTTGGACCATTAAAACTTTGAATTACTTCGAATCACTAGGCTGTTTACTTCGACATGCACTACATACGTAGCAAACACTGGGGAAATCAACGTTGTTAGGAACGACAAGGCTTTTTCGCAGTTGGTATGTACTTTACCCAAGCAACTAAAACATTTAACTACCCACTTACCCCTTCGTTGCACATTTGACGCGCATCACGTGATGCCTTTCTTGTCTGGAGCATCGAGGTCACCCTTCGTGTCATTGTTACAATCCACTGAGTGCATTTGGCGGTGCAGTTGTTTATCGATCGATAGCTACCGATGGAGTGAATGCGTTGGATCGGAATAACGCGATCCAAGCGGTTAAAAGCGAACGATTTTGAATGAAGGTGATGCGGTTGACCGAGTTTTGATCTGACAGAGTTGACAAAAGGATCAGTAAATTCGAAATGATTTTCAAGGATTCACTTTGCTCGAAACGGATATATTCCGATCGAGCAAACTGAGACGAGTTCAATGATATATCAACCATCAAGCTCAAATAAACAAATGAGAAAATAAATTCAAAAGTATGAGAGCACAAATTTATGCATCCGCACAGCAGAACGTAAGAGTCGTTGGGGTATTGATCCTACGATTAGAGCCATCAGCTAATAACTTTCACACAACACGGATTTAGGAAAACATATTCATGCCTGTCTAACTTGCTCACGACTCTAAATGACTGGACGCAAGCACTAGACCAAGGGGGTTCCGTCCATGCCGGTTACTTAGATATATCTAAAGCATTCGACAGAGTGAATCACTCCTTACTGCTTCAGAAACTGCAGAATGTTGGCGTCATCGGAAACCTACTAACATGGTTCACAAGTTACCTGTCTGGACGCAAAGTAAAAGTCAGAATAGATGGTGAAACTTCTCGAACAATTGAAGCCACGAGCGGAGTCCCTCAGGGTTCGGTTCTCGGTCCGATACTGTTCCTCATATTTATAAACGATCTACCGAACTTACTAGCATGTAAGCTTGTTTTATTCGCAGATGATGTAAAAATCTGGACGAAGGTCAACTCTATCGAGGACTGTCATGTTCTGCAAGGAGATTTGAATAAGCTGCACCAGTGGTCAATCCAAAACAAACTGCCATTTAATTTCCGCAAGTGCAAAATGTTGCAAGTCGGAAAACCCTTTCCCTTTACCTACAACACTTGGCAGCCACCCGCTTGAATGGAGTACATCACAAAAAGATCTCGGAATCTTGGTGTCTGGCACTTTGAAGAACAGCCTACAGTGCGAAGCCGTCTACAAGCGTGCGTGCAGCTTGCTAGGTTTACTGAAACGCATTTTCGGACGTTTCCCACCACACTCACTCGCGAAATTACTAAACACTTACATACATCCTGTCGTTGACTACGCTGTACAAGCTTGGACGCCATGGATGGAAAAAAACATCTCGCTCCTCGAACGAATTTATCACAAGGCAACCAAAATGGTTACCGGATTGAATAATTTACCCTTTGAGCAGCGACTGACCAGACTTGGACTGTGCACCCTCGAGCGCAGGCGTATCCTACACGACCTCACTCTGACATATCGAATCATCTACGCGAAATCCCACCCTCTCAAACACCTCTTCAAGTTTGGTTCGGTTGTCCCCACACGCAGCCACCCTTTGACCCTTCAAATCCCACACTCACGATTGAATTGTCGTCGTCACTTCTTCGCTGTTCGTGTATGCTTCTTGTGGAATAGCTTGCCGACAGATATTGTTACCTCAGCAAACGAGCACATCTTTAAACAAAGGTTACGAAACCTTATGTTGAGAACTACTGCGTTGGCCCCTACATATTGATGTCTATATTTTTTTTAACGCACGGAACTACCGTCCATCCAAAGATTCTTTTCCCTCAGTCTGTGTCGTCATTGAGGAATATTTTTTGCTCCACCTATGAAGAAAACGGAGATGATCATACAAGTAACGATTTTTTAAATTTTTTATACGTATATCCTATGGTACTGTACAGCAATTTGCTTTTTTAACCCTAAATCTTGAATCGCTGACTTTGGAGGCACTGCATGAAGAGTCATTCGCATGCTTAAGGGGAAAGAATAATGCACTCCAAATCCACAACAGCTTAACCCTCTATTCTCCAGATTCCTCACATTGCTATTATCTGCTGGGCAGGCCAAACGAAGTCTAATCGCGTTTCCTGTAACAACTTCTGTTGTCGTTGGCCTCATTCGGTTGAAGTCCACCATGGATGTACATCAAAAACGCATGGTTGTTTCATGTTCCACAGCTTTTCCGATTCGGAAAGAACAATCTCTACCACATCGTTCACAGCAACATGCAGTTTTCGATCTAATGATGTCAGTTGCACGCTAATGGTTTGATCTACGATTAACAGCCGAGTGCATTATTCATTCTCCCTCAACATGCGAATGACTCTTCATGCAGCGATCTAGAGCAAGTTTTTCCCAAGTCGTAGGATCAATATATCAACGTCTGTTACGTTGTTTTCTCAGGCTTCAAGGGCACTTGTGTTAGGAGGGCACCTTGCTAACTAGTTCGCAAAATTGTTAAAATGGATGGATCGTTGATGTTGCAGTAGAGACTGTCGTTGCGTTCTATCAATCTATGCGTTGTCCTTAACCCAACAGCCAGGAAAACAGAACAAGACCGAAATGGAAACGTTGATTGGGAGTCCAAGGTCCAAGCGCTCAGTGTGTGCATTTGAAACATGGTCATGGTTTGTATTTATACGGTAACCACAGAGCGAACGTGTGAGGGTACGCCATAATCGTGGGAAGGTGCATAGTGGGAACGACGGATGTTGGTTGTCATGGGCGAGTCAGACAATTTGAATTTTAATGAACATGGGGTTTGTTCCCTAGGTACATGACTCACCCAACAACAATTTTTCCTCTGTTGCGAACACGTTAGAAGGGTGCCCTCCAAACACCTCCCCGTATTAGCTTAGTTGTGGTAAGACTTCAGTTTCGGATCCACTTACATGCGGGTCACTGGAACATGCCTTCGATCGGTCCACCTTCTTTGTCCGCATTCCGCTGAATTAATTCGAGGGGACTCTTCTTCCGCTGGCTTTCTTTGCTCTGGGGTTTCGAGGTTGAATTCAACCAGTAGGATTTGCAATGGAGTTTTCTGCATACTTGGATCTGAATTGTCAATCGATTTCCTGCTAGCCGGTTCACTTCGAACTTTCACTACGTTGAACAGCATCTGATGCTGGCAATGTAATGGAAAATGTTTGTGACAGAGCATCTGATGCTGTTTATCTACCCCTTTTTTCACACACACACCAACACACACAATTCATCCAAAACCCGAAGTCCTGACGGTTTGCAATTGTAGTCATCAGTATCTTCAGCGTTTCCCGCTTTCGCTTAGTCTGAGAGTGGCGTTCTCATATCATACTAGAGTTCATGATTGGCCCAGTTCGGTACGATATTGTACGGCTTCGTATGAATGTCAGATCAATCAAATTTATATTAAAAGAAACCCACCCTGGGTTTTATTCTTGATTTCAACTCCACATTTGGAAAATGTTCTGAAATACGACCGTTTTGCATTTGTTAGACACGATTTAGCAGGTGCAGGGTCTGTAGACGAGCATCAAAAATAGAGCACTTCTATTGTTATACGTGGCAATACATATGGACCGCATCATATTCTGGATGCAAGTAAATGTATACATCATCTTTGCATTTGTTTAACGTCTGGGTGTAGAAACAAACATACAAATTTACATGCATTTCCAACACAACCCACGACCTGTTTCGTGTTGTTTGCACTCATCAGGTTCGGACATTATGATCAGGACCCACGTCTCGAAACAGTGGAGAAATGGTAAATAAATTGTAATCCAATGTTAAATGTATAGTCTTCAATGGAGCTAAGCGTTTTTCACACTTAGAAAAATTAATACTGAGTATTGAGAAGGCCTGTTGCATGCTCCTTGCGCAAAGTAACTTGATGAAAGTGTAAGAACGTTGTTCCAGATTTCGTGACAAACGATGTTATTCCATGTTCGATATTATTGCGGCTGTTTGGGGTAACCGCAAGTTGACTGTAAAGACAGCGCGTGTGTACTAAACGTTTTACTGTACGGCAGGGAAACCTGGACCACCCACGTAAGACACGAACGGAAGCCGAATGCTTTCCATCTACGAAGCATCCGTCGTATCTTGAACATATCGTGGATGAACAAAGTGGCTAATGCTGAACTGCTTTCAAAAGCCGGTCCACAGAGCATGTTCACCCTACTGCGACAGCACTGCCTGCGGTGGCTTGGCCACATCTACGGAATGGAGAATGGCCGTATTCCGAAATATCGACTCTATGGTGAGTTGCAACTAGGAAGTCGACCATTGGGCACACCGCACTTGCGGTACAAAGACACTTGCAAAAGAGACATGAAAGCTCTTGGCATTGACCCCGCGAGCTGGGAAGAACTTGCTCTTGACCGCTCACATTGGAGGCATTGTGTAAAGCGTCGTCTGCAAGTTGGGGAGGAGCAGATACAGATCTTGTCTGCTGAACGCAAATCACACCGCCGGTGTACAACTGATACCAATCGACCGAGTTCTTCCTACCGTTGCAAGTGCTGTGAAAGAGATTTTTCCTCCCGAATCGGACTGTTTAGTCATGCTAAAGCTTTGACACATGAAAAAATCATGCGATTGTGATGTACATCCATGGTCGACATCGACCGAAGGAGGCCAACAACAAAAGAATAGGCTGTTATGGAATATATAAAATAGGTCGCCAATATGTTATATAGGTGATGAACTCAGCAGTGGAATAAATTCTTTGCCATTTTAGACTCCGTCACGATTGATTGAAACATCATGTAAAAAAGCCATGACGCCAACGTCCCCGGGCGTTCAAATTAAAACTTGAATGATACTACATTCACAAAGATTCCATGTTTTTTTTCTTTTTTTCATCATGTACCTTCTTCATGGTATACTTGTTGGCACATCGTCTGTAAAGACTTGTATGAAATAATAATAATAATACATTCACAAAATTTGTTAGCTCCTTGAAATTTTGGTCTTGCACAGTGGGAGTATCGTATTCAAAAAGAAATTGGAACTACTCGGAATCACTGAAATGTTTTCAAATTCGCTACGACACCACCGTTAATACCACCCTCATGGAGTGCGTGTCGATGGTGCAATATTGAGTTCTATCGTGGCTACTAGTGGAAATCCCAATGGTTTCGTCCTTGATCCGATTTTCTTTCTAGTCTATGTGAATGAGGTTTCAGAGCTTACTCACGGTAACCTGTCATTACTAGTAAACTGTATAAATAACTAGGTTGTATGAGTAACACTGACAATTGTATTATTAAAAATGGTCATATTGAACTGAACGACTAATCTTTGAATAATAGATGAAGGAAACGAATTGAAGAATTCAAAAGCTTTGTTCGAAAATATTCGAAATTTCAGCGCCACGTTAATGTGAAGAAAAAAGAAGCACAAGCACACAACATAAACGAAATAAATGTATTCAAAATTGTTCATTTGATTGTATACTTTGAACAAAGATATCTTAAGGCGAAAGGGGTGAATGATCGCCGATATTGAGACGTTCAAGATGGCAATATAATACAGTTTAATTCTTTTTTAATGGTCTAAACAGCATATAGCTTTACAAAATCCCCAGAATAATATTGGAATTACGAATAACATAGGTAGTAAAACGGGATTTGTTTGATTACAGAGCAGTTCAGGAATCAAGCAAAAATCCATAGGGGAGAAACTGTTTTCGATCGGTTGGATGGCATATGTAAATCTACACGGTCAAGATGTATAGTTTACTTCGATGCACGGGTTCAAAGTTCAAAGCTGTAATGGTGTAGATTACATAGGTTCAATGTTTGGATTGGTCGACATGAAATTGTCCAAATTCGATTTGAATATATCCAAGCTGGGTGAATGTGCAACATTAGAGGGTAGGGAGTTCCAGGTAAAACATACATGTAAAGAATAAAAATAGCTTCGACAGCTTAGCCTCGAGTCGGGAATAAGAACTGTGGAGTCACGACTCCGGCTGGTTTGAGGTGGTAGTCGTGTGAATAGTTTATTTAGGGGATGGTTGGGTGGTATGCAAATATATTGAACATAATCAAATCACCTCAAAGACGGCGGTAGCGAGAGTCGAATACAGTATTCTTTTGAACGAGAAATAATTTTGATACGTCTTATTCTAGCAAAGTCTTTTAAAATGTGCGAGAAAGATTACAGACGGGCAACACAAAAGGTGATTTAAGATACAAGAAATGGTAAAATGTGAAAGCAGCCTGGGTGTAGCGCCAATATCATGGAAAAGAAACGCGTAAAACGAGTGCCTGCATGAGTGCTGAATTAAGATGACGAGTCCAGCTGCATAGAATTTTGTGCTCTGATTTGTACTTTTGATTGGCCCCGTTAACATGAAACGATGTGATGTTCGCGAAACATGCGTCGTCTGCATGAAAGTCGTCCGTGTTAAGGTCAAATCTGTCACGTGTCGCAACTGTTCTCACACGTTCAGCAATAGATTCCACGGAGGCGATATCGATCCTGAATGATGAAAACATGCCTGGTAAAAATTGTCGAACTAAACCAAACGTAGATTTAGCTGCCCGAACAAGCGTTCAGCAAAGCTACCTGGATGCTCGGATGCTGAGCTAGAGCTCCTCATACAAACGCTGAAGGCATTGGTAGTGTCTCTGGTCACCACTCAAAATTCTCAGTTTGCTGCGACATCGACAAACTGCAGGTCACGGATTAGCACATCACATACCTTGATTTGTGCTCTGAAGCAGTCCTAGTTGAAAAGCTTGCCATCGCATCGCTTGCATCAGTAAAGCCTTCTTTACTAGTTCGAAAAGCTAGTTCAAGCAGCAGAGTAACGAAGATGCCAACAACGTGAGAGCAAGTCACATTTTATTTGACATATCGGAGAATGTCAAAAGTTTTTGGATCGTCTAGAGTCAAGTGACCTGGCGCAGTGCGACTGAATATGCGATTCAGTCGGAATAACGTCGCTAATATTGAACCAATGTACGAGTTTGCTATACAAACGACTCACATACCTCTGTTGGATTAGGCTGGTACGACCAACCTGGTTATGGGTTTAACCCAATTAAACATGTGTTTCGACACATGTTATTGAACAGGTTGGTCGTACCAGCCTAATCCAACAGTGGCATACAAGCGCTCCTTGTTTACCGTTCCTCCACTGTTTCAAGCGCATGCGGATCCTGATCTTACTATCCCTACCTGATGAGTGCAAACAGCACGACGGAAAAGCATGCAAATGACTATTTTGACTCACATACCTGTTCCAACAAACACTGGCTAATGGAGTGATTCATACAGATTGGAAACGTGGAATAATGTCTCCTATTTATAAAGGCGCAAATCACTCCGATGTTTCTAATTACCAACCCGTTACTCTGTTATCTGTGATTTCCAAATTAATTGAGCGCCTCATTGTTGAATATCTAATGAAACATATCGAAAATATTCAGTTGCTTTCGAGGAAACAGCATGGATTTAGACGGAATTATTCCTGTTTATCTAATTTACTGATAACTTTGGATGATTGGACACAATCGGTAGACAAAGGGCAAGCAATTCACACCTGCTACCTAGATATCTCAAAAGTATTTGATCGTGTTGATCATAGCCGACTACTACAGAAGCTTGAAAGGCTTGGTATCACTGGAAAGTTGTTCAATTGGCTAAATGACTACATAACAAATCGCACTAACCCAGTACGTATTGACTGTGCATTATCTAAACCGATCGCAGCAACTAGACGAGTTCCCCAAGGTTTAGTCCTTGGTCCGATCCTCTTTCTGGTTGATGTAAAGATACGGCGTTGAATCCATAGCCAGGAGCCTGTCTGCTATTACAAAAAGATTTTGCTACGCTTGTCGTGTTGTTTTGACATTCCTTTTATTGTGTACACACGCTTATTTTACCGTATTACACATCTAACCTTTTTCTTTTTGTTGTAGCTCATACTCGTGTTCTTTAGTTGATTAAAGCCTTTCTATCAGGCGTTATCTTCTCAATCGTTTGGAAGTATCATTCACTCTATCTCGTTACAATTTAATCAACTAAAAAATGGATCGTTTACTCCGTCCTGAACGCTTCGATACCGATCCCAACGCTGCAGATGCTACCGATTCATGGGAACACTGGTTTTTGACCTTTACGAATTTCCTCGATACAGTTGAATCTCTCAAACCAGACAAACTGAAGACTCTTATCCATTTCCTATCGCCTGCTGTCTATAAAGTCATTTCTCAATGCACTGACTACGATTTAGCCATCAGTACCCTGAATTCTCTTTATGTTCAGCCCCAAAACGAGATATTCTCAAGACATATCCTTGCCACTTGTAAACAAAATCGCGACGAAACGCTTGACCAGTTCATGCAGAAATTGCGTAATTTTGCAAAGGATTGTAACTTCAAAGTCGTTAGTGCTGAACAAAACCAGCAAGATGCTATTCGGGACGCTTTCATAAGCGGGCTTTTGTCTAACGCCATTCGTCAGAGGTTGTTGGAAAACAAGACATTGGATGTTCAAAATGCTTTCGACCAGGCAAAGGCCTTCGATTTGGCCCAACGTCAATCTCATTCGTTTATCCAGCCTGCACCTAGTAATTACGGTGCTGCTGCAATCGATGCGTCTCACGCCACTACCGATTCAACTCCTTTCAGTTCTGAGACAACTCTGGCTACCACACGTTCCAGTTGTTTCTTTTGTGGATACGATCGTCATCCGCGCTATAAGTGTCCTGCGAAAGATGCTCTGTGTAAGTCTTGTGGAAAAAAAAGGACATTTCCACAAAGTATGCCGTTCGAGTGACAAATCGAAACATGCTTCTTTTGCTACTTCTTTTCTTTCTTCTGCCATAATCACAGCTGCAGCCCCAACCAGTCTTGCCAAAGCAGTTACTCAAATAATTGTCAATGGTGTACCTCTACAAGCTTTAGTCGATACCGGAAGCTCTGAAAACTTCGTTTCTGAAACAATCGTGCAACAAAATCGCTGGCCCGTCCTCGAATCTACTAATCAAATCATATTGGCTTCTACTTCCATGCTGAGCCAAACGAAAGGCCATTGCTTTGTGTCCATCGTACATAAAAATGACGTCTACCAAAACATAAAACTATCTATTCTTCCAAATCTATGCGCCGATGTTTTGCTAGGACACGACTTTCTTCAACGTCATCGATCAGTCGAAATACCGTTTGAAGGAATGAAACCACCATTCTCTCTCTGTAGTTTGTCGGTCGCCCTGCTACCGCCAACATCACTTTTCACTCACTTACAACGAGATTGTCGTCCTTTATCTACAAAGTCAAGAAGACATAGTCACGATGATGAACTCTTTATTCGTTCAGAAATCACGAAACTACTCAATGATGATATAATCGAACCCTCCCAATCACCTTGGCGAGCACAGGTTCTGGTGACAACGAATGAAAAACACAAAAAGCGCATGGTTGTTGACTACAGCCAGACAATCAATCGGTATACTTTATTAGATGCGTACCCTTTGCCGAGAATCGACGACTTGATTGAAAAAATTTCACAATTCGCGGTCTTCAGTGCACTTGATTTACAAAGTGCATATCACCAGGTTCCAATAAAGCAAAATGACCGACTCTATACGGCGTTTGAGGCTTGTGGCAATTTGTATCAATTCCGGCGTATCCCTTTCGGGGTAACCAACGGGGTTGCCTGTTTTCAACGTGCCATGGATGAATTAATTCGTGACGAATCTCTTCAAGGAACGTTCGTTTACGTTGATAACATTACTATATGTGGGCGAGACGAAAAGGAGCACGAAGTCAACCTCAACAAATTTCTACAAGTCGTTGAAAAATACGGTCTGACTCTAAATCGCACCAAATGTATTTTCTCGGTCAGGCAAATCAAGTTGTTGGGCTATGAAGTATCTGCTGGTAATGTGAAACCAGACCCTGAACGCTTTGATGCCTTACTCAAGCTGCCTCCACCCTGTGATGCCAAAGCACAACAGAGAATAATCGGAATGCTCTCTTATTATTCTCAATGGTTCTCCCAGTTCTCCGATAAAATCCATCCTCTGGTTCACAATAAAATCTTCCCACTGTCCGGGAAAGCTTTGAACGCTTACACATCCCTGAAATCTGAATTAGTGCAGGCATCCCTTTTCTCAGTTGATCGTGACGTACCTCTCGTTGTCGAAACAGATGCATCCGATGTAGCAATAGCAGCTACTCTCAACCAAAATGGACGCCCGGTTGCTTTCTTCTCCCGCACACTCTCTCCAAGTGAGCGTAATCATCCCGCGATCGAGAAGGAAGCTTGCGCGATCGTTGAAGCAATTCGAAAATGGAGACATTATCTCATTGGGTCTCATTTTAAACTAATCACTGATCAACGCTCCGTTTCGTTTATGTTTGATACGAAAATCGCCAGTAAAATCAAGAACGACAAAATCCAACGTTGGCGTATAGAACTCTCTCAGTTTTCCTATGACGTGGTGTATCGACCGGGTCCTGATAATACCGTAGCTGATGCCTTGTCCCGTGGATTTTGTGCTAGTGTACATTCGCTTCCTGAACTAAAGTCCATTCATGACTCACTATGCCACCCGGGTATCACACGTTTATTTCATTTCATCCGATCTAAAAATCTTCCGTTCTCTCTTGATGACGTCAAATCTGTTATTCGACAGTGCCTTGTATGTTCCCAGTTGAAGCCCAAATTTTTCGGTCCTTACAATGAGCCACTCATTAAAGCAACACATCCTTTTGAACGTCTCAGTATCGATTTTAAAGGGCCCATTCCTTCATCTACTCGGAATCGATATTTGCTTACAGTAATTGACGAATTTTCTCGATTCCCCTTTGCTTTCCCATGTCCTGACATGACCAGCTCTACTGTAATTTCCCGACTCACCGAACTTTTTTCCATTTTTGGTATGCCCGGATACGTACACTCAGATCAAGGGTCATCCTTCATGTCCAGTAACATTAAATCTTTTCTTCATTCTCGAGGAGTTGCTACGAGTAGGACCACCAGTTATAACCCGCAAGGTAATGTGCAGGTGGAACGTCTGAACGGTACCTTATGGAAAACTGTTTCATTATGCTTGCGAGATAGGGGTTTTACGACAGAGCAGTGGGAACTTGTTCTTCCCGAAGCATTACACGCCATGCGGTCTCTCTTATGCACCTCTCTTATGCAAATGAGACGCCTCACGAGCGCATGTTCAAGCATAATCGCAAGTCTCCCGTCGGTACGAGTCTTCCTAATTGGTTGTTGATGCCAGGACCAGTCCTTTATCGCAGAAACGTTCGTTCCTCCAAGTATGACCCCCTGGTGGAAGAGGTGGAGCTTCTGGAGAGCAATCCTCAGTATGCCCATATCCGCTTGCCAGATGGTCGCGAGGAGACTGTGTCTCTCCGTCAACTGGCTCCAATGAATCAGTCGCCAAACCCAGTGAACACTGACCCACCTGACCCAACAGAAACGCCTCCAGATACCCTTTGTACACCTGACATACAGTCTGCCACTTCAGACATTTCTGGACCAACCACTACACTTCAACCAAATGTAGAACACCTTGTTTCACAACAACAAAGGGTTAGACCCTACAATCGTCGATCCCGTGAGGTCTAAAACTGTAACCGTTATATCACTCGGTCTTCCCGGTCGGGGTGAATGTCGTGTTGTTTTGACATTCCTTTTATTGTGTACACACGCTTATTTTACCGCATTACACATCTAACCTTTTTCTTTTTGTTGTAGCTCATACTCGTGTTCTTTAGTTGATTAAAGCCTTTCTATCAGGCGTTATCTTCTCAATCGTTTGGAAGTATCATTCACTCTATCTCGTTACAACGCTTCACAGCCTATCGTTGAAAAACAAATGCAGGATCATGAATTTGGGGGATCGAGTAGAGTTCACATATCACATAGGTTCGCATGTCCTTGAAAATTGCAGTGAAGAAAAAGATTTGGGTGTCTGGATATGCTCCAGTTTAAAAACATCACTTCAAACTAACAGTGCCTTTGAAAAAGCAACATTCTACCTTAATCTACTCAAACGGAGATTTTGGAAATTTTCGCACAAGATCATGAATACATACTTGAGACCAGTCATGGAGTCATGGTCTCCGTGGCTCAAGAAGGATGTTGAACTTATGCAGCGAATCTAACACCGCTCAACGAAACTAGTTCTCAGCATCCGAAACAAACCATATAGAGAAAAAATAGCTCAACTTAATATGTTCGACTTTCCCTATCGACGAATCAGAGGAGACCTTATCTTACTTTACAAAATATTCCATACCTCAAACCATCCCTTACATTATTTATTCACGCGAAGGGATACGAGAAATTATCGGACCCACGAATATGTTCAGGTGGTAACCCATTCCCGCCTGAACTGTAGAAGGTATTATTCGGTCTGTGTCTGTTTTACTTGGAACATTTTACCGTCTACCGTTGCTCACTCCACTAGCTTATATGACTTAAAAATGAAATTAGACGAATTTTTATTGAATTATTCGTTTCCCGAACAATAATATAATCTAATTCCTTATTTTGTTTATACACTTACATTTCAAATTCTACCAAAAACTAGAACAAACTAACAACGAAATTGAATCAAAAGCATCTCTGTAAAGCAAGCGAATCTCAGGTAGCCAGACTCGGATCTATATGAACACGTTTTAGGGAAGAATATAATGTGGGTCTTGACAGCATGCAAGCGGTGTATAAAATCATAGCAATAAGTGCAGTTTGCGACAGTATCAATCCAGTGACTAGTTGAGTCATTGGGAACACGTATGAACGCAACCAGACTTATGGTATCCCGATAGGCACAGCTGTTAACGCGCTGGCAGCGCGGCCAGACTATCGATTGGTTCAAATATGTCCAATCAGCTGTCGATAGACATGCAAATGCGTAAGCGTTAGCGATACAATGTGTCGTCTTCCCTTCCGAGGACAAAGCATGAGATTGGTATGAGAGAACGTACAGGTTTATGTAAATTTGAGATGTTATTACCATGTGTGGTCTAGATAGGAACGGGGTCCTTGCAATGTGAACAATGATGTCTACAGATGGTATCAGTGATAATGATGTACAACACCAAAGGATCACGGTATAAATAAAAATGTGAACAATATAATTGTTAGGAGGGCATCCTCTTAACCAGATCGACCAGAGTCGCAACGGAGAGAAATTGTTGCTGATCTTTTCGGTCTTGTTCTGTTTTCTTGGCTGTTGGGTTAAGAACAACGCATAGATTTATAGAATGCAACGACTGTCTCTGCTGCAACATCAACGATACATCCATCATAACAATAATAGAAAAAGGGTATAGAGTATATCAAACGAAAGGTTTATGAATGATGTTCTTTAGCATGTATAAATCCAATTTCCCTTTAAACATAACCAGGCAAGAAGAGTCCACAATCAAAATGGCGCCGACAATCAACACGGGAACTTGGAACGTAAAGGGATAAGGTATGTCCGTGTGTCACTTTCTCATCACATATAAAGCAATTGTCTTAGTGAATGTCCTTCAGTAGACACAATTATGTAGATTAGAATAATATCGCGACGTATCCTCCTTTGGGTAAAGTCACATAGACCCAGACGTCGCAGTCTTTCGGTATACGGAACATTGCGAAGACCCATCACTAACTTTGTTGCTCTTTAACAGATTTTATCGAAGAGAGCAATATATCCTGGCAGCAAAGCATCCCAGACATCTACCGCATACTTCATTGTAGGACGAAGGTAGACGTTTATTATCCTTTGTAACGTTAACAGCGAGAATTCTTCCAAATATTCTTTGAAAGATACCTGCCAATCCCTTTGCCTGTCGATATGTATTCTGGAAGTGAACCGTGCTCTTCAGGTTTCCAATAATCCAAGATCTTTTTCCAACGAGCACCCTGTCAAGTTTTCCGTTCCCAATCGATATGTCCAATGAACATTATTACCAGGTGGCGAATCTTATTTTTCCGTACGTTGAATGTCATATCATTCTTGGCTGCCCAATTTGACATGTTGTCCAAATCCATTTGCAGTTTCTCGCAATCATCTGCAGAACTGATTTGCGTCCAAATTTTCATATCCGCGACTAGGACCACTTTGGATGAGGGAGGGTAAATCGTTTATTCATAATAGAAAGAGGAGCCGGCCTAGCACGGATACTTGTGGGACTCGGCTGGTGCTTTGAACTTTTGGAGAAGCACTCCGTTTCCTCTAACTCGTGCGTGGCGATCTGACAGGTAGTCGCAGAACCATGAGACGAGTGGTTCACATATTCCTAAACGTATCCGTTTTTGAAGAAACAAATGTTGATCAAAAGGTTTTGAAATGTCTAAGTAACAGACGTGAATGTAAGAAATTCTATCCAGCACATTCGTCCAGTCGTCTAACGCTATAAGAAGTTTCCTTAGACAAGAGCGATGAGATCGAAATCCATGCTGCGCTGGAGAAAATAAATGACGCGATTTAGAGTGTGCAACCATTCTTTCCGAGACTATACGTTCCATGACCTTACCAATAACAGGTAATATTGTGGCGGGACGATAATTTGCGGCGTCAGATCGGCATCCGCCAGTGAAGATAGATGTAATCAAGCCGGACTTCAAATGTTTTGGTACTACGGGTTTAAGCAACGAACAGATCAACAAGCTGGAAAGCGGTTCACAAAGCTGACGTTGACAGAACCTCAGGATATCCGGTGTGATGCCATTCGCACCTGGATTTTATTACATTCAGTTTGAGCAATTGACTTGCGACAACCGCTGGATTTATCAAACTTTCGCCCAATGTTTCGATTCCTGAGTACTCACAACATTCCACTAATACTTTTGGCACGAACACTTTAGAGTAATAAATCTCGAGAGCACTTGCGGTCTCCAACGCGGTCTCAGTGAGTTTTTTCGCCATTCTGGACGGCAAAAATATCTGGTTTGACTTTCGCGTTCATGATTTTGTATAGAAAATTAGGGTTGCGTTCCATTTTTGACAGCAGCATTAAGTGGTGCGCTTCTTTATACTCTCGAATAAGTGCAGTTACTTTGTTGCGCAACATACTGAAATGTTGCCAAGAGGTAGAAGTATTTTTGGCTTTGCACTGCACCCACGCTGCTCGCTTCAGTGCTACCCACTTTTTGTTCTGCTGCGGACAACAAAATGAAGTTCATGGACGCACCTTTTCTCAACGATCTGCGAGTTCTCGTCTATCTTCAGTTTCAGAAAACCTACAAGTTCGTTCCAGTGCGAGTCGAGGCTTATGTTGTCCGTCTTACAATGCGGAATCTGCACGAGCGATTTACTTGGGGCCAGTTTATCTACCCACCGAACCACCCCATTCGGAGCAAGCGATTGCTGAGTACTGCAAACATAGTCGAACACAAGTACTGAATCGTCACTAAGACCCAGCGGAGCCTGGAATCCGATCGCTTCAACAGATTGTTCTTCTGATGTTAACACTAAATCCAATATGGATGGACGGTCAGAAACTCTTCTGCGAGTGCATTCGTGAACATGTTTGTATAATTAGACTGAATCTAATACCTCTCTAAATCGGTATTCTAGCGTATGTGGGTAGTGATCATCCCTGAGATTAAGGGTAGAGAGGTTAAAATCACCCATAATAAGCATTGTTGCTTGCTGAGCGCGAGTCAAATGCTGAAGAATTTGGATCAGCCAAATACCGAACAACGTTTCCGAGGCCTCAAAAAAGTTTTAAAAAAACTCATCAAGTGACATGCACTGGACATTTGCTGCCAAATTTAAAGTATATAACGAATACACCGTCCTGGAGTGTAGTTTATACTTTCAAGGCCATATAATGACCACCGTTGCAAACTCGTTACCACGAAGGAATCACTGGCAATTGCCTCACCACGTATGGTTTTAACTCATCTCTAACATAAACTATGACTCGACCAGCAGTCAGAGGCTTTCACTTGATTCACGAGAATCTCACCAAGACAGAACCTGTGGGTCTATGGCTGTGGCAAAACATGATAAGGTAAGGTAAGAAAGCACAAGCCTGATCCAGGCAAAGTGCCGCACAGTCAGAGACTGCACGTGGGCTAAAATACTGCCAGGTTGCTCAGGCCTAGACAGATATGAGGAAGAAAAAAGAACAGGAAATGGTAGTGAGATTTCACCCTGTTTCAGCATGCAGCTCACTACATCTGGCCAATCAATTTAGCACGCTGTTAGCCATACAGCACGAAGTACTGCATGATTGCACACCCGTGCAAAACGTAGAATTTAATGGCATCAAATGAACTTTTGAACAACTTTATCTAAAAGCCAGGTCAGTATTTTCCATGAAAGTGAAACAAGCAATCAATAAAGTAATCGAACGAACAGACAAGCCAACGAAAATGGTTTAATTAAGCACAAAGTATGCAATATAACCAGCTGATGCTAGTCGTGTTCAAGTTGCGGGTTTCCGATCTCCAAGTCAAGATCTAACGCTAAGCTAAATGCGGATCGATAGTTTTGAAGGTCACATGCCACTGAATACAGGTCATGTGAACAAATCGCGATGAAAATATTGAGTTTGATTAGAGTGAATGCATGTTTTTAGCAATGTGAGTCGATCGATGGTTATGATCAATGTTTGATGAATGAAATTGCATTGTGGTATGGTGCAGCTTACTGCAGAAGGAATAAAAATTGTGTTTGTTCTACTCGGTTAAACAGCGATCAATTACTAAGCTTGTATAAAGGATTAGAATTAAAAAGGACGTATTTGCTAAGTTTACTACATTGAAAAACTTTATTAGAAACTAAAGTATTGTGGTGCTCACATCCCCATCCCTTACACACCACTACCGGTTTCAGGCTGTTTGCCATCGTCAGGTGGAGACAGTAAGATCAGGTTCAGTGAGC
>JACCGJ010011434.1:0-10913 GCA_013407085.1 Atriophallophorus winterbourni | reverse complement strand
TTTCATGCTAGGCCTTACATCACTTGTGGTGACAAAAACATTTCTTTTCTCAGTGGTTTGGAAACCACTCCTCGCATTTGGGTATGCACGAGGTGATTGATGATGCGTGTTTGAGCTAGTTGTTTTAAGTAGCTGCCCGAACCTGCTACTTCCGATACATGCAGGCCGTGACACAAATTGTGTCAGTTGCTCAAATGTGACTCCATGGCCATCCATGCTGAGTTGATCCGCCGCATCAGCCCACTGATGCTGTAAGGCGACAGGTAGACACTTAACAACGCCTTCCAAGGTGGTTACAGAATTCAAATCTGCTTCACAACCATTTGCTTCAAAGCAATTTGGCAGTTTTCCATCTTCAAGGCGAGGTTTGACAGACTATCGGAAGTGTTTCTTACCCGTGTTGCTTCACTCAACATCTCGTTCAATAACGAGCGTGCAACAACATGAGGTAGGCCAAACATTTCCTTTAGAATGCTGCGTGCTCTTTTATAAAACCTTCTCAGGCGGCAACATAAACGCAAGGTCAATCGCATTTCGAGCTTTACCTCGGAAATAATATGTGAGGGACAATGAAGCTGAACCAGAATCAGTAGTTTTTGAGTCCAAATGGCATTCAAAACTGCCTTATAACTTCCAGTAGTTACACTGGATCTACCATCAAATGATGATAATTCACCCTTGGAAGTGAAGCAGAATCTTTCACGATTTCTTGGGCTTTGACTCACTTCCGATTAAGTGTTGGCGATCAACGACGGGAAAACTGGCCACCGGATTGTCGTTGGATCTGCACAACTGAGCTAACATTTCCTACACTACTACTAATTCCTGCTGTAAATCCCGCATAGCCTGTTCGGGTTTAGGTTCTAAATTACAACTACCTAAAGGCGACAAGCAAGAGCTATGTGAGGCAGAACCAGCAGTGTCATTAAATTCACTATCAAAATGTTTCCCAGTAGGGATCGACCGTTTCGATTTTTTAGGCATTATCAATAAATGCAAAAACGAAGATATAAAAAAGAAAAACAGGGGACGTCACCGAGTTTGAAACAAAATACAATTGCGGCACGAAGATCCACGTTGATCCTTGTTCAATAGGCAAACGATCCAAATTGACCGTTTCCAAATGAGCAATTCGAATTTCTGTTTCTTCTTGTAGAACAATCCGAGTTGAGAACTGTATCGACTAAAGTCGCTGTTAAACGCGTAGACCACCCGTTTCTTAGTTTCGACAATTCAAAACCACAATGATTCGAGTTAACTACGGTTCTATCAACAATATTAATAGACAATAACAATCAACAAACCTCAACTGTACCGGGTTGTAAAATGAGTGTGAGCCAAAGTGCCTCAAAGTTTCCAAATGACAACAACAAATTCAGCCAATGCTGACAAGATATACTGCAAATGATAATGCAAAGAAAATAAAATTACCAATACAATGGTGAACAATCGTCTCTGTTTTCTCCAAATACCACGAGCAAAATGTGTGGAATTTTAATGGCAACCAAGCAATATAAATTACTTCAGTAAAACAAAATGGGATATACAAGTGCATAAGGAAAATGTGTACACAAAAACAATGTAAGATAAAATTGTTGAGAATTAAGAAGTATTCAATTGTTCGAACAGAAAAATAAGAAGGAATTTTACACAAAATTTACAGTCGATCTCTACCGTTATTTGCAGGTACTGTAATTCTGCCTACTGTAAGGCAGACACAGATGACATTTACTACTAATACTTCATAGAAGATCTCAATCTTGCGACTAATAACGAACTTTTACAATACTCTGACAATCACCGTGATCAATGAATCCGGTGAATGTGACATCTCATCAAACACGGTAGCAGGGACTGACAACTGCGATGGCCATATCATCGATGAAGATGAGAAGAGTAATTTGGTCTAATACTGAAAACCTGTTGGAACCCCATTGGTAATTGTTGCTAATTTAGAGGTATTAGGTTACACAGACGTGGTATGATCTATCACGAATAAACTGGTTTATCCAATCGTGAGCTTACCAGGTATGCCTGTGGCCGCGAGCGTCATGCCTAGGAACCTGTGACTAACCGAGTCAAACCCCTTACTAAAATCTAAGTAAAAGACTTCTACACGTGTCTTGGAAACTCTCTAAAAAGCATAACAGATTCGAGAGACACGACCTTCTTTTAAGAAAGCCATGTTAAACCGTGCTTAACGATGAATTGTACACGAGGTGGCTGTACAACCGATCCCTGATAAGTCTCTCCAAGTTTTTACATGGAACACTAGCCAAGCTTACCGGTCGGAAATTCTTAACTATTTTTGCACAACCTCCCTTTGCAATGGGTACGAAGATGGCTTTCTTTCAGTCATCTGGTAGGATGCCTTTGCAGAGCGATTCGCTGTATAACTCACATAGAGGCTCTGCTAGTACTTTAGATATTTCCTTTACAATTTTAGGATGCACATCGTCAGGTCCGACGGATTTATTTCCGTCCAGTCTCTTTAAGATACGAGCGACATCATCCTTGCAAAAAACTACTTTGGTTAGAGAGGCACCCATTTTCGTACCAAGAGTTGGGACTGAGTGAATCCATTCTATGTGCGCTTTGAAAATAATGCAGCAAAGCTGCTGCCTTTTCGGGGTCAGAATTGGTTTTCTCACCATTTCCTAATATTATGGTACCTATGTGCTCCCTTGTCTTACCCTTAGCCCGAACATAACTAAAATACTTCTCATGGTTCTTTTCGGCAGAGTTCGCCAGGTAAGTTTCGTAGCTTCGCTTAAGCCTCCATTGAAGCTATGCTGTGTTGTTCCTCGAAGCCTTATAGTACGACCAATTTCTATGGGTTGGTTAGGCTGTATATCTCCGCCAGTGTCTGTCGCGCCTAATAATGTTGCGCCGCACCGCAGGATTCCCACAAGGTGGCTTGTTGTTTAGCCGAGCAAGTCAAAAGTAACAATAAAGGTCTTGAAGACTTAAAATATCGCGCCTAATAATTGACCATTTACTTTCGATGCCATTGGTTTCAAAGAACCAGTCAAATCGTGAGGCGGAAAGCCGTAAGGCATTCCAGTCAAGTCGATTTAGATTATGCCTGTATTTGACTGATGGCTTATGAAAAAAGAGATTTGCATTAAATATTATCGTGACATGGTCATTTGCAACAAAGGTGAGTCGTAGGAGATGTTTCGAACATCTTTAGGATCTTTAGACAAAAGTAGGTCCAGTGTAGATGGTGAATGTCTATCTCTGTACCTAGGTTTCTCACTTACGTGCTGATGAAGCGCACTGGAGTGCATCAAATAGAGATAAGCCTAGAAAATTCTATCAGAGGTCGTCTGAGTGTCCCAGTCAATACACAGTATGTTGAAGTCACTTATTAAATAGACTCGTGGAGCATTTCTGAGCAACCTGGTAAGAAGTTCCCTAAGTTCCTGGTCCTCCTCTTTAGAAGCGGCGGGTGCCCTGTATAAGCAGCCTAGCGCAAAAGAGAGCTTACCGTCAGTGACGATTGTCGAAACTAGCTGGATGCCAAAGATGGCCATTTTGATGCCAGAGACTTGGTATTTAATAGCATGCTGTAGTAGTATTATAGCTCCTCTTCCGCGTCTACAATCTGGTCCATCTGATCTATCGAAAGAAGATCAACTGGAATAATGTCTGTATCTTAAAGCCAGGTCTCTGATGCGTACGAACTATTTGACACACTAGTACAAATTGTAAACCACAAACTGATTTCTGATGAGGCTAAAGCCCTCAAATCTAGTAAAAAACAGAAAGCATTATTTGAATTAATGAACGCTAGGGCATCGAGAAATTCGGATAGGATAAGCTACATCATTGAACAAAATTACCATGGTAAAAATTGCACAGTCGTAACTGAGCCTTTTGCTGTTTGTGAAGAATTTCTTGTATTTTTCAATGCTTCATATAATAACAACTTTTATTCAGAGGCGATCATACACCCTTCATGCAATACGTTAGACACAATTAGAATTAACCTCTCTGACATACGTAAAGTTTGCAATCAAGTTGCATTCCCCTACAAACCTGATGAAACAGGTTTCATAACAGCAATGTGCAAAATGGGATCTGAAGACTCCTTCTTATTACTACTTAATTTCTTCAATGCGTCTATCAAATCAGGAACCTTCCTCTTAGAATGGAAACATTCCGTTGTTATTCCTCGACATAAGTCCGGATCACTACATGCTGTTACCAATTATCGACCCATTATTCACACACCACTTCTAGCTAGAATATTTGAGAAGCTTGTACGGCAGACCACCCTAACATACTTGACACTCAACTATTTCATATCAAACCAGCACGGATTTCTTAACAGATAATCTTGCATCACTTGTCAACTAGAATTTTTTTGATTACGTGACACAATCACTAGATTCAGGCCTTGGAGTCATAGTTGTATCCATTGATATTACGAAGCCTTGACAGGTGTCCGCATAATCTACTCCTCGCAAAATTATCTGTTGTAGGTTTTACTGTAATCCTACTTTCGCGGTTCAAATCTTTTCTCACTGGTCACACCTTTTCTGTAGATATAAATGACTACCGTTTAGGAACTTTGCCAATTCCGAGCGGAGTCATACAAGGAAGCTTTCTAGGTCCACTACTCTTCTTGATATTCATCAACGATATACTATCTGTCATAACACTGTAAGATCTTTCTGTTTGCAGATGATATAAAAGTCGCCGTAGCCTTTCCATCCAACCAGACTAGTGACTATACATCGAAATTAAACCAAGACCTGGATGCTCTACTTCAATGGAGTATTCGAAACGGTCTTGAGTTCTCCACCAATAAATCTACTTTCATTAATTTAAAATGTATCATACCAAAAGATTCGATCATCTTGAATAATACACCACTAAAATAAGCACAGTGTGTACGTAATTTAGGTTATCAATATTTTGGATCACTTTCATTTCATGGACAAATGTGCTACTTGATATCTAAAACAAAAAAGAATATAGGTTTACTTCATAGATTAATATCTCTACCCCAGTGCAAGCTAGAACATTACAAGTTACATACACTACCTTCATTAGATTACTCAATATTATATTCAGCAACATTACTCGGTCTGATAGTTATGCTTTAGAAGGCATCCAACGTTCTTTCAAACGATCCATTACCACCAGTTCAGATAAGCATTCATACAAGGAAAGATGTCAGATCCTAGAATTGGAACTGTAACAACATTGTTATACTGTACATAACAATTGACCTTAGTAAAACACTTCCCGTTGAATTGTGTTCGGTAATTGCTACCCTGTACCTTCGTGCACCTTTTGGCTACCGCGATAAACCTCCATTCTCTTGTGCTTGTTCTCCTACATTATTGGGGAAATTATTGTAGTGGTCAGTCTACTACAAATTGGTGAGCCCGACGTGATACACGAATCCTTCGTGTACTGCAAATTGCTGAGCCCGACATACACATATCCTTCGTTTATCTTATACGGTAAGTCTTTTTCCCGCTTTACGTCGGAGTTTTCAGGTAAATTTTTTACCTCGTTTAATCGTGCATTTTTTGCATCAATTGCTCCTGTTTATCATGAGTGATTCTAAACGCGTTATTTTGGCCTCGACGGTCATCACAATACCCAGTTTTATCCCATAGGAACCTGAGTATTAGTTCCATTTTTTAGAAACTGAATTTAGTTCTAAAAATATAATAGATGACTCCACCATGTTTTCACATTTACGCAGAAACTCCCAGCGGATGTGTTGGTACAGGTACGAGACGCAGTGCTCGCTGCACTCATAGGTGACCGCTACCGTATCGTCAAGCAGGCCGTTATTTCCCACACGGTCCCGTCTAAACGATCTAGGCTACAACATCTGTTCGGCAAATAAGAAAATGCTAACAAAAAGCCATCTACCATACTAATGGAGATGCGCCGCCTGCTCGGGTAATCGCACATGGACGAGTCCTTACTAAAGAAACTATGGCTCCAGCGCTTATCTGAGTGCGTGCAACGCATTTGGTTGCTGCAAAAAGCACTCCGGTATCTGAGTTTTCGGAAATGGCGGACAACATCGCTGAATATATCCGTCCCTATCCAGATGCCCATATTTCCACGGTAACCGCAGGACGATCACACACACATGGTAATATAACGGAAGTCAGCAATGCGGATCTGCTAGCTGAGATTGCGGCTTTACGCAATGAGGTTCGAAACCTCACACTCAACTGCAAGTCACGGTCTCGCACCCTATCCCGCCGACACTCGAGTAGTCACACTCGGTCACCCGTTTGCTGGATACTTCGGAAATACGGCGATGATGCGCGGCGTTGCATCAAACGTTGCGCCCGTTGCACATCGCCAGCGGGAAACTCCCGGGCCGACAACTAACGACGACTACTGTCGTCTGCCCAAAGAAATTACTTCGTCTTTTCAACATAGAGGGTAAATCCACAGGTCAACATGACGGACCGAAAGCCAGTAGGGACGTTCGCACAAGCGCTAAAGCGTGCAGTAATTGTCAACGCTGGAAAATCAACTGACACACAAAAAGCTCATTAGGAGCTTTCGTCGAACCGGATAAGCGTTTCTCGCATATCTACATAGACATAGTTGGCCCGTTACCACCTTAATGTGGCTATACATACATCCTTACATGCGTGGACCGTTTTACGAGGTGACCCGTTGACGTTCCGCTATCAAACTGCTCTTCCGAGACAGTTGCACATGCTTTCTCAGAACGTTGGGTAGCACAGTTCGGTTGTCCGAGTATAGTTACATCGGACCGAGGTTCTTATTTCGATGGCGCCTTCAATAAATTGCTGGCTACCCTTGGTTGCCAACATCACCGAACTAATGCCTACCACCCTGCGGTGAATGGTATGGTGGATAGGTTGTACATGCAACAAAAAGCCGCGTTAATGACACACGGAGGTACTAACTGGACCGAAGTCCTACCGAATGTCCTCCTAGGTTTGAGGCCAACCTTTAAAACCGCTTTGCAAGCCACTGCTGCCGGTCGTACCATCGCATTACCTGGTGAATGTGTCTCCCCAGCTAGGCAATTACCATTTACCTATGGAGATTACGTGGCTCGCTTGCGACGCTATATGAGACGTTTCCACTCACCACCCCCGCGACTTCATGCCAAACCATCCCACGTGCCGAAGGAGTTGGCACATTGCCAGTATGTCTTACTCCGAAATCACATGGTGAAGCAACCTCTTCACCCTCCTTATGCTGGACCATAAAAGATAATTAGGCGGTCCCAAAAACAGTTGTGATTGACCGCGCTGGTAGACACGACACGGTCTTGATTGACAAAGTCAAACCAGTGTTCATGGACGATGCAGTTGACTCAGCTAATCCGCCAGACCCAACCCTAGCACCATCGGTGATAACCCCTACCTTACGCTCTACTATGTGAACGCCTGCCACCACAACAGCTAGGCGAGCGAAACGGCAACCCGTAAGTTTCGCCGACTATGTAGCAAATTTTTAACGTGTTATTATCACTTACTATATGCATATGCATGTTTTACGTACCTCATCACTATAACTCGGTCGTAGCCATAAACCCATGCACCAGAGAGTTGTTTTTTCTTCTCACTCCTCAGGTACACATGCACCTGCTGCTATGAAAACCTTGGCATGCGCCACCCCCGGATCACCGACGCTTGTCGCCATCCACCCGGTAGCCAGAAATACACACTTTTTTCGTGTATTCCTTCAGTACATATGAACCTCCCGCTGTGTAAACCGTGGCACGCGCCACACCCGGGTCACCAACGCTTGTCGCCATCCTCCCGGTAGCCTCAACCATGAGCACACGCCGCCCAACTCGAAACTTAGCAGACAAGGTCCTTACCAGCCGGACGACACGCCACTAACCTTTCTCCAGGCAATGCCGTTCGCCATTCACCCTGGGGTTGTAGAAACCTCCTAGTACTGACTATGTTTTCGAAGCTTCTTGTTCTTCGTTGTCAAGCCTACAGATATGCCTACACCTGCTCCTACTGGGTTCATATGAAGACCATGCCAGACGGGCGATGCCCGCTAGCAGCATGTTCACCTCATGTGATTCGGCTCCGGTAGAACGTTCACTCCATGTGAGACGTGACTTGGCTTAGTATTTATCGGTTTTCGTGTATTTTATCCTGGTCACCACCGACAATCGACCCATACAAATCAAGTGCCTTGGCCGACTTCGAAGGGACTGGTTGCTGAGAGACTATGTTCCGGCCTGGAAGTCCCTGACACCGCCTGGCCCTTTCAATTGTCAATTCCTGTTCGGAAGTCTCCTCTGACCAGACTTGTTGGAAGGGGGCTGTGTAACAACATTGGTTTACAGTACATAACAATTGACCTCGATAAGACACTTCCCGTTGAATCGCGCTCCAAGATTGCTACCCTGTAGCTAAGTGCACCTTTTGGCTACCGCGATAAACCTTCATTCTCCTGTGCTTGTTCTCCTACATTCTTGATGACATTATTGTAGTGGTCAGTCTACTACAGAACCTTTATAGTTTCGAAGAATCAGACAAAACCTTCTACTTTTTTACAGAATATTGAAAAAAAGATATGATCGACATTGATTTACAATTAGATTTTGAAAACTCTGAAGTATATCATCTTCGTCATAAAAACAAAATATGTATACCGAAAATTCATAATCGGGTACGAAAAGATTTCTTTATTTATAAATATTCTCGTTTATGGAATTTAATTCTCAATAATATAAGACTGAGCACTTCACAAACTGAATACAAAAAGCAACTCAACTCCTTTTTAACACCGGAAAAATTCAGTTAGATATTTAATATTAATACAACCATAGATAATTTATACTTATACGGCATTAAAGGTTTTAAGTTTTTTTGCGATAAAATATTATTTAAAGTTGCGTATAACTTTTTTCTCGAGAATTTACTTTTCAGAGTTGTTGAAATTCAACAAAATACCCTGTCCCAATTTTTAAACTGGCGATACCACCTATCTCTCCGTGACTCGATGAAGTGAACTTCTAATACGCTTATGTGTGTTCGAAATAGCATTCATGAATAAACATTGCGTTTCGGACCCATCCAAACTGTAATTAACCCATTCCTATATTTCAAACAATTACTGTGGTTTTGTAAAAAAAATTTAATTATTTTTATTATTTATTTTTCCTATATTATATCAATTTTTATGTTTTATACAAGCTACCATCTGTACAAATGTTACTCAACTATTTTATGATTTCTATCGTAAGAAATATGTATTTATGTTCGACCTTATCGTTTGTAAAATTACCGTTTTATTTTATGTGATTATTCAGAAAAACAAATGATCATGCATGGCATGACTTGGTGTATCAAAAAAGTGAATGGAGTTTTGTCTTTAGAGATGATAACAGGCTCTGGAGTGCCGCAGGGATCGGTCCTTAGCCCATTGTTATTCAAAAATTTTGTGAATGATATTCCGGACGCGCAAGCGATCGATTGTCTTTTATTCGAGGATGATCAGAAACTGTGGGCCTTTGTCAGTTCCTGCGATGGCCAAAAGCAACTGCAACATACAGGTGATGACCTAATCAGTTGGACACATCGCTGGTCACTGCCTATCAATGAGGACAAGACAGTGGTCTTGCGCATATACTCCGAGGACACTGGTGGTGAATACTTTATTGGAGGTAAGCCTATTAGAGCGGTGACGGTCGATAAAGACTTAGGGATTCTGGTTATGGATTCCTTGAAGTCAAAGGCTGACACTTGTCGGATAATAGGCAGCGCTACCAGGATGCTCTGAAATATTAGGCGTTTATTTACGTCCATTACCCCACAAATGTTCCAGACACTTTTCTCTGCGTACATTCGCCCACTGTTGGAATATGGGCTACCTATTGCATTTCCTCAGTCTAAAGACGAATGCGACTCCTTGGAGAGGGTACAAAGGAGGGGCACTAAGATGGTTTGTGGAATGCGACAACTCGTGTACGAGGATAGGAGGAGCTTGCTGAAACTATACCCCCCAGAGCTTCGAAGAGAAAGATATGACCTGCTTTTGACACGCCGTATTCTTCTCGGTCAATATGGAGACGAGTTCCTCCAGTACTTCCGATTATTACGTGAGTCGAGGACTCGGGGACATGACTTCAAGTTGCAAGAACGTAGAGGGCTGAAGCTGAGAAATGCGAGCACGCTATCCACGCGGGTGGTGAACACTTGGAACTCGCTACCGAAAGGGCTCCTGTCTCTACCATCTGAACAGCTATACAAAAGCGCGTTGGATCAGCATTTGTTGAGACTGATGGACTCGATCCCCGGAGTGATATAATGATTTTCCGCTACTCTCAGGGTTTGTCTTGTCAGCAGAAGTCATCCATGTCTATTACTGTGATGAAGCTTAAACGGGATTTTATCCCATCTGCTTTCGATTCAGAAGAACTTCTGGATCAAGCTCCTAGATTGTATAGTAAGCTTCCCAAATGTGTTGAGCTTTAAAAGGAAATTAGACGGTAAATGGTCTATCATATTTCCACACATTGTCTAATAAAAACTTTTTTTAAAACACTGTATTTTTACATTTTTATCATATCTGTCTAGGCCTGGGCAACCTGACAGCAAATTATCCCACATGCAGTCTATGACTGTGTTTCATTTTGCATTGACTAGTCTAGTGATTTCATACACCATACATTGTTCACGCATATTATTGCAATATTGTTATTACCATTGTTCCATTGTTCCATTGTTTCATGAATAGCTGACCTCTCACCGTGCTGGTGAAGAGAAACCATACCTTACTTTCCAGATATTCGAAAACAAGAACGTGTGAACAGTGTGAACTGTATACTCGATATCGAAGTGCCGGGTGCTCAACCGCATACCTTCGAAGTAAATCTGGGCGCGTGATTAGCTGTTAGCCACCGTCAGCCCTGTGCAACTTGA
>JACCGJ010011433.1:0-16756 GCA_013407085.1 Atriophallophorus winterbourni | reverse complement strand
GATCAATAATTTCTAATAGCTTTGTACAATCAGATTATAGTATGTACATTTGCAAAAACAATTTGTTCAAGGTCATTTGTTTCAGCGGAATTTAACGTTCAATAAATATAAAGGTAACGGTATTTAAAGTTGTTTTCAGGTAATCGGTACGTGATCTGATATAGTACGAAAACACAGCTATTGCGAGGAAAAGTCTAGAATGTTTCCGGCAACACTGATGATCAACGGATAAGGTCCATCGAAGATGCGCGAAGAATCTCTATTGTTGATGTTCCAAACTTTTTCATTTTAATTGTTGTAAATAGATTGATCTTTCCTGACCATGAACCGTTTTCTTGTCGGTTAGGCGAAGGTGATTTTTTCCACTAGTTTGAGGTCTGGGGGCCAGTTTCATTTTGTTGCGGATGGAGAATTTTGCTGTGTTGAGCTAATTTGGTTCTGCTTGCAGTCAGCAACCACTTCCTAAAATGGTGGACTTTCCCGAGATAGAGCGCGACATTCTTAGTCTGGCTAATGTGAACACCCCGATTTTCTTTAACCTTATTCCATGGAGCCTTTGGAGGACAGGAGGATGGCGATGATTTCGCCTTCTGTGATCTCAAAATAGTGGTATGCTGGCTGAAGGTAGACGGGACCACTGACCTAGCTACTTCGGAAAAAGTTCTGGGTTTCGGAGATGGACGTGGAGGAGAACGCTTACGTTCCTCGAGACGCTTACGCTCCTCAACCAAAGTTTTCACGGAATTCATGCAGTCAGCGCATAGCCATGTATGCCATCGATGGGCCGCATGAACCTTAAATTGTGCTGACGACAGTCAACAGCATTTAGGATGAGCCCAACGCAGGCACACGTCGCACTCTATACCTTTGAAAACCTTCTTGTTACAGCTAGAGTAAAAGCAAAGACAAGAATTTTGCTTCATTTTGCTGGTGTAATCGATGAATCAGAAATTTAATGAATTTCGAAAAATTTAGCAGCGTGGAAACGAAATTCAAACCGAGCGCGAATTTATGTTGACCATGTTGGTCATTTCTACAATTTATTTATTTCGTACACATTGATAACCTGATCATGTTATGCATGCCTTGGTTTACCAAGAATATAGTATTATTATTATTACAATATTCTTCCTCCTATAATAATTATATACCCCAACCTTTATTTTATATTCCATATGTATCTCATTAGACTTATGAACCATAATGTAACCCTAATTATAATTTTTATTTAAAAAACATATGAATTGAATCTTTAGCCTAGAAAACTTCCTTACGCACCTACTTCAAATCCTTTAACTTGCGACCTTTATGTTGTTCGTTTTCTGGTCATAAATGCTAAATTAATTAAACCAAGAATATATATACTAAAATCCTACCTTTGTTCTAAACCTGTAGACATTATTCTTATAAGTAAATTCTGCACTCGTGATGATCATTGTGACTGTAAACTCATCATACCTAACTACCAGATATTTAGGAGGAACCACACACAAAAACCAGGTGGCGTTGCCTTATTTTATGCATTCAAGATTTAAAGATAATAGCATATCATCTTCGAATTTAACAGAACTTGAAGATTCATTATGGATAGAACTACCTAAGCTAGACCTTTTAATAGGTTGCATTTACTACCCACCAGGCTCAACTTCATCTAATCTGGATGCACTAACTCAGGCTTTCATCGAAGAATCTTTGCTTCATGCACGCCATAAAGTTATAGCCAGAAATTTTAACATGCCTAATTAAAATCTGGCACAAACGACGTAAAGTTAGCTCTCATACAAATTCCATGAAAACGCTTGACTTACTAGGTTACAAACAATTTATTGATAGATCGATTATAGAAGGCAACATTCTTGACTTAGACTTTACTTTAAATATTGATCCAACCAACCTACTAATATTGCCTTTCCCCGTTAATAAGGATGAATGAATAAATAAATTTCATTCTTGAAAATCCAAGGCATGTTAAACATGATCATAAAATATTATTCTTCCATCTACCATGCACTTGCAAACCAACCAATGAGGTCTGGACTCTTTACTGTTACATCGATTGGAACCTACTTCCTACGCTTATAAGGATTGAAGATTGGTCTCAATTCTTCTTTTACATTCCATTCGAAAAGTATAGGTTTGATCGATAGAGCTAGCAGTTCTGGAAAGCGCATTTTTAAAACACACTAGCTCCTGGCAACGCCAATGTCTGCTTTTGTGACATTGGAGTCTCGTATGAACCCCACTAACTCGAAGCCACTTTTATTTCGAGACCACTGTACCAGATGTTCGTACGCACGCAGTTTCAATTGAACCTGCTCCATAGTAATTGAAGGGTAACTGTGTTCGTGATGACGTACTAACTGTTTAAATTTCACCCGACGCAGGATAAACATGGATGTGCCTGCTATAAGGCCTGGAAACCTGCGGTCTGTACAAGCTCTAAACTCCATATACCACACTAAGGTATTGTACTGTTGTACTAAATTGCTCTCATACCAGATGATATTCGAAGTGGTGTACGCCTGTCAGTGGTATACCATCTAAATAAATATGGAAGCTCAATTGTCGACTCCATCTGTGGAAAGTATGAAGAAGCGTCGAAGATTTAAACAGGACAAGAAATGTTTTGGCAGTAGAGGGTGTTTCTCTACAGATTTCCATGAAAAGAAATTCTGGACTCTCAGTTTTGTCGTGAGCCACTTGAAGCACTGTGCAAACTGCTTAAAAAATATAAATTACGATAAATTTGTACTCGCTTCGGCGGTACGAACACGAACGAAACAAAAGTTGAAATTTTGAACTTTTGCTCGGCAAAAGCGATCACGTAATGATAAGCTTCGAAGCGGTACTGCGTTTTCACAAGCCTATTGCTCGCCTTAGACGCAATTGTAGGCTTGTAGACTGGGATTTTCTCCTACAGATTACAAAATCTTTCTTTCAGTTCTCCAACGATTTTAATGTAAGTGTGAACTAAGATAGAATTTGTAAGTATCTAAAGGAGTTGCAAGACAACCACGCTTCGCTGCAATTCGTGAAAAAGCACCATAGGCCGCCCTGGTGGACTCCCTGGGTTCGTCGGTCTACCCACAAACGCGGTCATTTATGGCTACAATATAAGCTGTCTCTCACTTCTGGTTCTTAGGTCCGATACAAAACTGTGCAGAACGCTTGTGTTAAAATAGAGCGATTGCTCAAACAGAAGTATGAGTTATCCTTAGCTAGGCATGCTGAATATAATCCCAAAAGGTTTTATGGAAAAGTAAGAAAAAACCAGGGAAATCATTGGATATTTAAATCTTGAGGACGAAAAATAGACGATACCGACCTGTCTAAGACGACTGCCTTCTCCATGTTCTTCAGTGACATTAAGAGACGTGATACTCATTTAAATGCTTCGTCTAGCTCGTTAAATCAACAGCCTGATGCTACCGCATTGGATGAGTTGTCCTTCATGAAATTCGAGGTGAATGAAGCACTTATCCATGTTCGTGTCAACAAAGCTGAGGGACCAGATGGTATCCACTCTATAATACTTAGGAATCTTGTGTCAGTGCTCACAGAACCTTTATGCTAGCTCTTAAAATCATGCTTTAACCTGGGAGTGGTTCCTAGTGAGTGGAAAGAAGCCATAATCGTACCAATACCTAAGGGTGTTTGCAGGTCTACTCTTTGTAACTATAGACCTGTCAGCATGACTAGCATTGTCTCGGAAGTATTTGAAAAACTGCTGCGTGAAAAATTCTGTCAGAATCTTTGTCGGCATTCTCTACTGAGTGTAAATCAGCATGGACTGCTTCAAGGCAGTTCCTGCCTGACAAACCTTAATAGTTTTCTCAATACTGTCACTAAAAGGATAGATGAATGGAAGCCTGTCGAAGCCCTCCACGTAGACTTAAGCAAGGCTTTTGACCTCGTAAATCACCGCCTTCTAGAGATTAAGCTGGCAGCAAAAGGCATACGGCGTAGTCTACTTGCTTAGATAAAGAACTTCCATACATGTAGGACATTCAGAGTTAGGATAGGATCTACGCTGTCGAATCAAACCAACGTGATCAGTGCTGTACACCAAATATCGGTACTCGATCCTCTTCTATTCCTGATTTTGATCAAGGACTTGTCGTGTGCATTGGAGTGCCCATGCTTCAGTTTCGCGGCTGATGTAAAATTCATTGGGTCATCGGATAAAGGTAGCTTGATGCATGACCCTGAACGGGTCATAAACTAGCCATACCAGTAGACCTTTCACTGGAACTTTAAGAGCAAACTCTTGTCAGCACTGGTTTATAAGATTTCTGTCCAAGTGTCGGGTAATTCTCTCACTCTTAACAACACAGCGTGTTAAGGATTTGGGAGTAGTAGTTAGGAGTGACTTCAAATGGGAGGACCAATACTTAGCTGCAGCTCAACGTCCACGCAAAGTGCTCTTTCGACCGAGATCCGTGTTATCCATCAGAAGACCAGATGTATTTCTGCCCCTTTAAAAGGCATTAGTTCGGCCGCATTTAGAATATTGTGTCCAGGCTTAGTGCCCTTACTACAAAAAGGACATTGTTTGACTCGAATGCGTAAAGCGTCTTCCAACTCGCATGATTAAGAGTCAGCGAGGGAAACCATACGCTGCACGCCTGAAGTCCCTATGTCTTTTTCCACTTACGCGCCATCGTTTAAGAGATGACTTGATTGAAACCTTCAAGATCTTGAAGGGGTTAACTGGCGTTATCTTGAAGGACTTCTTTGCCCTTAGTCCCGAGCTAAACACCCGCGGACATTCACTTAAAACGCTTTTGGAGTGGTGTTTGCTTCTCTGCAGCTTTCTACCAGAAGAAATTCTGGAAGCTCGATTTGCTCGTTTACCAGTCACTGTCCTGTGCAACTGTACCTAACTGAACTGAGGTAGCTTCAGATTATATCATGCGATATTATTCGGACGGCATGTAAGATATACCTTCTACCATCAAGTGTTGAGCACGGAGTAGTGAGAATAAAGTCGTCGCTGCATATAGTAACTCCGCTGAAGTGCTTGATGGAGGAGATATAAATATTGACACAACCTCAGCTGAGGACAGACACCACCTATCTGTGGAGCAAGCTTGCGTGCCATTCGCTTACTCAAATACAAGTCATTAACATAATGGTATCAGTATCGATGATACATTAAACGTGCAGGAACTCGACGTTTGCTCGCCTTCAACACCGATTGCTCAACAGTAAGGAAGGAATAAAACCTATGCAGACGTGACGTCGAAGGGTCTAACCAGTGATCCGGGCTATGAAATATTGTCACAGCGATTGAGTAAAATAGAGGCTCAGCTAAATTTAGTGAAAAAGTACCTATTTCTGAAAATGCTTTTACATCTCCGGTCTAAAATAAGCCACATTTTGATTCTTGAAAGAGATGCTTTATTATGGTGAATGCTCGCGAGCTAATCAGGGACACGGTTAATATACGTTTAGAGCAAGAGCGAACTTTCCTACAATCCACTTTTTCAAAACTATTTGATCAAGGGGAGTAAAGGGTTACCATAATTTATGCATCCAGACTTGGCCGGAAGGAGAAAGAGGATAAAACGCGACAGCTAAAAATTGTTTTAGCTTCAGATGAGGCGCGCTCATCGTCTTAAGAGTGAGCCATTCAAGATACTACGTGACCTGTCTCTTGAGAATAGAATCAAAATGAAAACAGTTACACAGGAATTGCGAGCATGTTAAGAAGCTTGCGAGGTAGATCTCAATATTGTGGATTTTTGGGTAGTGAGGAGGAGGCGCACTTTTGTTGAAAGCCGCTGTCAATCCTACCTCATTTAATAATTCTGTAAAGAGATTTCGAGTCTTGCTCTTCAACGCGATGAGTCTACGCAATGAGCTTGAGGAGGTTAATAAAATTGTCTTTCCGCGAAAGCTAGCTATAATTGCTGTTACAGAATTGTGGTTATCAATGGATATATCTGATATGGAGTGCGCGCTAACACTCTTATCAGAAGTGACAGAGTAATAATAATATATATTCTTGGACATCAAAGGCGATACATGATCAATTTATCAAAAGTTGAACAGCTAAAGAAAACGTAACGATGCAAATGACCAAAGTGAGCGGGATTTTTAAACATTTTTCCCGTTGAATAATGGGAACGAATATACAGTAAGTAAGAAAAACAAATCCTTATGTCTAATAACAATAAGGTTTCATTTAAATATTGTCAGGATTTACAAATCGCGAGGATGGAAAAACACGGAGAACAGAAATGGAAGGTAATTATGAAAAAGTGGAGTGAATTGTAATAAATTGTCATAAAGAAGTGATAAATAACTTATATATGCATCAATTCATGTTTTTGTAGGGATAAATTGGTTGAGAAGATGGAAAAGGGAACATTTATCCATCAGCATAAGAAAATCTAAGAAATTCTTGGGGATGAGAGAGGGTGTGGTTAATAGCATGGGAGTAGGGTACGCTGTGTGCTCCAATACTCTTGAAGAATTGTCGACGAATCGAACCAAAATGTGTTCACCAGCCGGGTTTTCGTTATCTGCAGGAGAGTGAATCTCAAATGGAACAAATCTCGGGTGGATAGATTTCGAGCCAGTTTCAATGATGGTTCGGTATTCGAAGACACTGGAATATAATAAAAGATATTCTCTTCACCATCATGGTGAGAGGTCATCGAAGTAAAATAGTTCATCATTTAAAAAAATAAGAATGTACATTAAAAACATAATGATTTTCAGGTTTTTTTTACTTTTTTTTATTTTTTGGTAGATTTTATTGTTTTGCAAGTTTGGATAAAAATGTGACATTTATAAGCCTCATATGAAATAAAAGACAGATATATACATATTGTTGTATAGAAAATGTCATCGAAGGCAATGTGACAAATAGACAAATGTGATGCAAGTCCTAACCTATGACGAGACATGCATAGACCCTAGGTAACCTGTCACTACAGCAGCGTTATAAATAGATAATAAGAAAAATAATTTTTTTATATGCTTCGAAATTTTTTTTAGAGAGACATTTGTTTACGATAGAAACCTCAAATGAAACAATAAGGATAACTATGATTAAACAAAAAGGGGGGTAAGATAAGCTTAAAGAGATCAAATAAATAAAGGTATATATAATACTAGTCTCAGGTTTTGATGTAACATACATAGACCCTAAGTAACCTGACACTTAATAATACCATGTATTTCGGACATTGTGAACAGTTTTATACGTGTGCTAATGGACAAAATACTCACAATTGGTTCAATAACCATGAATAACGTGACAAAATATATTGTCTATAGAAGTGTTTATTTTGAGAATTTCGCATAGCGATGGAGCAGTAAGAGATTTTACGAGTGCTTCAAATTTACCTGTAGATGTGCACAAGCGGAAATGGAGTGGAAAAGAATTCCAAAGATGCGCATACCTAATTGAAAAGAAGTTTTGTCGAACTTCAGTGCGAGTAAGGGGAATATGTAATAGCCTCATTTGGTTACGTCGTACAGAACGATTGCAATTTTGGGAGCGCATGGTAGACCTAAGCTTAACTTGGTGCTCTGTGATGATTCGGGAGAAAAGTAAAAGATTAACGCGATTTTTGCGTAATTATAACGGGTCAATGTCTAGTAGATTGCATCTTACTTTATAAGATGAAGAATTAGAGTAGCCTAACATGATTTTGCTAATTCTACGTTGAAGGCTTTCTAAGAGAATACAGTCACGCCTAGCGATGTGAGAGTACGCTATATTACAGTAGTCAAGAAGCGATAATACTTTTCATTTTATATAGACTTAGTCTACTTTCACGAAGGAGGAATGTTTGATTTATTAAACCAAAATTCTTTCTAGCTCTTGCTATGAGAAATCTTACTTGTTCGTTGAAATTGAGAGATGAAGAATATCTAAATCCTAAGTCCTTGATTTCGTTAGAAGGTTCGAGTGGTGTATTGTTGAGAACAATACTACCGAGGGGTATTGAGCAGCGTATACCCATGAATTGTGACTTCAGACCTGAGAATTATAAACCCCATTGTGAGCCCCAACTTAAAAGGGTTGAAAGATCGTCGTTGGGAGAGTCTATAGCCTGTGATATCTCTATGGCAGGAAAAGCTAAAACAAGTTTGATCTCATCCGCAAAAATAAAAAGCTTTGCGTTTTTTACGAAATCTTGCACATCATTAATATATATAAGAAAAAAGAGGGGACCTAGTACGCTACCCTGAATGACTCCACTAGGTATAGGTTGTGTTTCGGAAGATATGCCATTAACGGAAACGAAGAAGGTACGATCAGAAAGATATGAACAGAACCAATTAAATAGGGATCTGGAAATACCGAATGATGATAATTTTCGGAGAAGGAGAGAATTAGGAACCTCATCAAATGCTTCGGTAATGTCTAAGAAAACTGTCAGTACAGCTAATCCATGATCTATGAAGACCGTTAGATAGTCCAAATATTTCAGCTGACATGTAATGCAGGACTTCTGATTTAAAGAGCCATGTTGGAATGGAGAGAAAGGGTTTGGGCCCAAGTAAGCTATTAATGCGTTGTTGATCAACTTTTCGAATAGCCTAGAGAGGAGAGGTGTGTGATTAACTAGGCGATAATTTTTGACGATGTGCGGATTCCCTGTTTTAAGCCGAGGTACAATGACAGAATGTTTCAATTCGAGGGGAAAAATACCAAATTTAATAGGAAGATTAAACAAGTTTAATAAAAATCGATGGTATATCATCCGTATTTAGTTGCGAGATTGCTGGAACAAAGCCCACAATATCAGGCTTGTAAGAAGCTTTGCTTCGCCGACACATTGCGCTAACGTCCTGTAAACTAAAGGAGATGGAATCCATACACATTGAATTATTATTTTGATTTGGGAGTACAGGGTATACGCTGGTATTGAATGACTGACTAAAATAGTTCATAAAATGCTAACTTATTGCTAAACAGTCTGATGTTGATGATTCCCTATCATCATCGTTGAACAAAAGTGTAGAAACTTCATGTTTACTTAGATTATATCGAGATCTCGTTAGACTGTTCAAAGACTTGGTCATCGAAGCACTGTTCAGGGCCATTCTTTTTTGATTCTCGATGAATTGTAATTTGATTGTTGTAAAAGTGCTAAGAAGTTCCTTCAGACGTAAAAATGAATAAAAGTCTGGTGTGTGGTTTACAAAAGCAGACAGACGGGCTATCTTTTTTCAAGAAGTTTTATTTTATCAAGTTAAATAAGTTGTCTTTCAATGAGTTGATGCAGTTACAAGACATCTAGAGAAATATGGAAGAGATAAGATAAAAATCTGGAGATATAAAGAAGTCAGTCCAATCAGAGTTTCTAATTAGAGTCAAAAACTTCATCCGATCAATATAAAGACAATCATTATTTGTGCTGATGGATGTCAGAGTTTCATAAAGATGAAGTTGGCACGTAGCTTCGAGATCTGTCGGTGGCGTTGCTGTATACTTTGAAGAGCACCTGACTGTGGAAGTATTGGAAAGATTTTAACATGATGCTGGAAATGCCGGAAGCACCTGTTGTAAGGTGAAGCCTAGATCTGGGGCTGCATTACTTGAAGTCATTCACAGCTCACCTGGCGCTCACGTTCCCGCGTTATGTGATCAAATCAAACAATATGGTATCACTGGTGACTGCATCGTTCATAAAAAATCTGTATGATCCTGATATAAACTTGGCGGATTCAGTTTCGAGGAGTGAACCGTTCCAACAAGAATTTTTAGATACGATTTTGGAGCTCAATTTGTTGCAGAATGTAAACGATCCTACGAGGATAGCCGCCGGACAAGTTCCTTCGATATTGAATTTGTGATGACACCCATATTTTTCGATGTGACCAATCTGTCGATCGAGAACCTCATTGATAGCAGCTATCACAGTTCTTTATGGTTCGTTTGAAATCAGGGTCTTCAACTGAGAACGCGTACGCATGCCCGGAGAGACTACTGAAAATTAGACATAAAGATTCGAATCACGTCCGCAGACTCGATGGACTGGTCACTCCCTCCATCAACGAATGTTGATACATGTTTGTTAGACTTTTTGGGTAAAATCAGATCGCTCGAAAGTCATGCCCCATTGATGAATGGATGATCTCCCGCTAAGGGACCACCGTGGTTTGATAACATTTTTCCTAAATACATGAAGGAAAAAAATCGGTTATGGCGGAAGTTTTGCTCTAGTGGATGCACCAATGACTATGTAACCTACGAAGTTATCCGCAGCTACCTCGAAAAAGAAAAAGGTATTACTATGAAACTCGTTTGATGGACGAAGCCAATTCGATGCCGAAACGCTTGTTTGCGTACATTAGACGTAGAACCAAAGCTTCTCAACAAGTACCTTGCTTGAGATCTATGAAAGGTTCGATTGAACAGGAAGATGAACGTAAAGCATTTCTTCTCGACGCTCAGTATAGTTTTACTTACACAGAGGAGACCTTTCCAATTCCTTTGCTTCATGAGAGCAGCGCCGAAATGCCGGATATCTTGATCTAGCAACAGATGGTGCAGTATTTAATTGGGCGACTCAATATACACTTAGCACCTGGCCCGGACGATATACACCATATGATTTTAAAGGTATTGTCGAGTATCATACACAAACCACTGGCGCTCAATTTCTAATTATCCCCAAGGTGTGGTAGGTAACCTCAAGATTGGAACTACGGCATTGTCAAACCAATGTATAAGGGCGGTGAAACAAGTGATTCGAAATAACTACCGACTGCTTACCCTTCCTTCGGTAGTTGTGAAGACTCTGGAACGACTACTGAAAAAACAGATTGAAGATTTTCTCTTTACAACCAGTCAGATAACATCTGCTCAGCATGTTTTACGCCAAGACGATCATGCGCATCCAATCTCATCACTGCTCGCGAGCACTGGTGCGCTGAACTTGATCTGGGCCACCTGGTAGTCACTGCCTTCATTGACTTTAGTGAGGCTTGTGACCGCGTTCCATTTCGACGTATATTGCTTAAGCTTCGCGCTCGTGGTGTAAACGGAGATGTTCTAACGTGGATTGAATACTTCCTTGTTGACCGTTATACACAGGTCGACGTTAAAGAAGTCAAATCGCAGATTAGACTTCAACTTCCGGGGTTCCGTAAGGATCTGTTATCAGCCCGTTACTCTTTAAATTAAATGTTAATGACCTCCTTGACTCATTAAATATGAATTGTTCACTTTTTACGGATGATCTGAAAGTGTGGGGTACACTAAGCTCTTCTGCCGATAATACAGTTTTCCAGAACAAATTAAACAAATTGCTTGATTGGACAGTAAAATGGCAGCTTCCTGTAAACCGACAGAAATGCTCTGTAATGCTTTTGGGGGCCAGGCACACTTGAAGGTGCGTACTTCCTCGGTGATCATCAACTTAAATGGGTTGATACTGAACGTGACCTGGGTTCAATTGTGACTCAGTCGCTCGAATCCAAGGAGGATACGAACAGAAAAGCTGCTGAAAACCGCGCGTGGTGGGCTCTTAGTCGGTCTTTCTCGGCGATTACTCCACGAATGTTTTGCATTCATTATTCCACATACGTGAGACCAGTTATGGAATATGGTTTGCCAAGCACCTATCCGTAACCTAAGGGAGAACGTGACCAGTTGGAAAAATTTCAAAGGCGGGCGACGAAACTAGTAAAAGGATCAAAATCCATTCCATATGTGGAGAGAGTTACACGCCTCAAACTCATGTCGCTCAGTATTCGGCGTGCGCGCTACGACCTGCTGCTAACTCGTCGCATATTACTCGGAGCTTATGGTGACGAGCTGCGCGAGTTTTTCCCTCTCTTGACGGACTCAAAAACCCGTGGCAATGGTTACTACATGGTTACTACTCGTAAATCTGCGAAGGGAGATCATGCAGCACCGACTGCAAGGAAGCCTCAAGAGAATGAGGGCTCCGCTGCTCACTCTGGGGATTCTTGTCTGGTTTGTTCGAAACAGGTCGACAATAACGCTTGAGCTTTTCAATGTGAAATTTGTTCAATGTTGATACATATTTGATGTGGTGGAATCAAGCTGGAGTTGTATCGTTGGCTTCAGAAAAATTCATGCTATATCATTCGCACGATATGTAAGATATGCCTTTCACCGACTGTTTTCAAGCTCGCAAATACTCAGCTTCAAGTTGACACGGATTCTGCTAAGACCTCTGGAGGTATTGATGGGGAATTATAAATAGTGGCTCACCCACACATCTTGTGTACAGCACGTTTGCGTGCAATCTGAAGATGTACGCACATTTGCGGAAGTTGCTTCCTCGTCTCTACTCGGTTCCAAAGACGGAGTTATTTTGGCCGGTGAAACGAACGTTCTTGAGCCCAAAGAGGTCCAGGAACTATCACAGCTAGATAAAACTATGAAGAATAAACACCAGACCTTTACGACTGTTGAGAGTAGGAAGTCCTGCATCATTCTTCACAATTCGCCAGAGCAAACAGGTGCTTTGGCGATAGACAGGGTTGAACAGGTACGCGAGTTCTTAAATTCCGCTCTTGCCCCCCTTTTCGACGCAGGTGAAAAGGGTGCAACGGTACGCACAGCGTTTTTTCTAAGCCGCAGGAAAGCGCCAGGTGATCGCATAAGACCGTAGAAGATTGTGTTAGACTCTGTTGAGCTAGTGACCTTACTGCTGAAGAGGGGTTACAGGTTAAAGGGTAGTGAACTTAGACTCCTGCGTGATCTCTCTCCGGAAGATCGTGTGTAAATGCGATAAGCTATTCAGGAGATAAGCGAGCGCAGAGCCGCAGGTGAAACTAACTTAGGCATTGTGGATTTTCGTGTTGTTAAGATGAGGCCTAACGTTCGTTGGAAACCTCTAACGATATGCATTCGGAGTGATCTGGATCTTTGAAAGTGATACATCTTAATGCGAGGAGCTTGAGAAACAAACTGGATGAGCTCTTCGATCGGATTAGACGGGACACTCCACTGATCATTGCGTTGACGCAAACCTGGCTTTCACCTGAGCAGGATGATCCCGAGCTGGCCCTACTTGGATATAGACTATTTCGCTCAGATCAAACAGACGCTAAAATCGGTGGTGGGGTCGCATTATATTACCAACAACATATTTTCGTCGCAGTTTCGGCTCGCTTCCAGCATACTGCCGGTATGGCTGAGAGTTTGTGGTGCCGTATAAGGACAGCAGCTTCATTTGTCACGATAGGTGTTGTTTATCGTTCTCCAAATACTCAGGTAGATACTCTGATATCACAGATATATCAGTATGTTAGATCCTCAAACTGCTCGATCATGGGGGATTTTAATGCTCCTAGTGGTTGATGTGTGCCTCGCGCAGCATGTTTCATATCCGACCAGAGAAGCCCTACTGGCTAAGTTCATTTTGGACTTGTTATTCACCCCCACGCAGTCCGATATTACTGAGCTTCGGACTGAAGCTCCATTAAGCTGTAGTGATCATGCCACCTTGAGTTTTATTGGGAAACGCAACACTGGCTGGGTACCATAACTGATTCCCAGAAGGAATTGTTGGAAGGCAGACGCGGATAGGTTACGGGATGTTGCTTCATCTCTCGATTGGTCTTTCAATCAATCGGCTGATGTTGAAGATTGTTGGCTGGTGATCCGTAATAATATTTTGACAGTTATTGAGGTGGCGTTTTTGTTGTCCACACGTCGTCGTAAGGCGAAAGGGCCGCCTTGGTTTGATAAGGAGATAAGGAAACGTTTGCGGCAACGTCAAAAGCTCTGGTCGATATTCGTAGGCCGGAAAACGCCACTGACTATGGCAATTACAGGCAAGCTAGAAACCTTTGCACGGCATTAAATCACAGAAAACGTATGTTGTACGGTCAAAGATTGGTTGACGAGTCTACTTGTGCACCGAAACGGCTATTTGCATACATTCGTCGCCGCACAAAGGCGTCGCCCTATATTCCTAATTTGATAGATACTAATGGAGTAGACATTACTGAGAATGGTTTGAAAGCTGACGCCGTGGCTTAGAAATATGCCTCCGTGTACTGTCTGGAAGACAGTGATCCCCCTTCTGTCTCTTATAACATTGAGGAGCTGTCTGATCTTGATGTAGATGTCGAGACTGTTAGACTCCCGTTGGAACAGTTAGGCACAAAATCCGCGCCAGGACCATACGTTATTCATCCGACGGTTTTACGAGCACTATCAGAAGTGTTGTGGGTTGCGCTGGTCAGGTTGTTTACAAAAATCTGTAACATTGGGGGTCTTGCCACAAGAATGGAAACAGGGTATTATTGAAACTATGTTTAAGAGTGGGGACCCTAGTAGTCCCAATAATTACAGGCCGGTCACATTGAATTCTGTGATCGATAAAATTTTAGAGAAGCTGATAAAAAGGAAAATAGAGCACTTTTTTTGGAGTGTGGGCCTTGGTGTCCACAACAACATGGATTCACCACAAATCGCTCATGCGTGAGTAACCTGCTCCTGGCGCGAGAATGTTGGTGTGCTCGACTGATTCTGGTCAAGCGGTCGATGTCATTTTAATCGACTTCATTAAGGCGTTCGACCACGTGCCCCAATGCCGATTGCTCGTCAAGCTGGAGGGTTTGAGGATTCAAGGTTGTCTACTTGAATGGATCGGGGCATTCATCTCAGGGATGTGAATAGAGTTTTGTCTTCAGAGATGATAGCAGGCTCCGGAGTGCCGCAGGGATCTGTCTTTAGCCCATTTTTATTCAAAATTTCCGTGAATGATATTCCGGACGCGGTCATCATCATCATCATGAAGCACAAGTCTGGAACCAGACAAAGTGCCGAGCAATATGTAGCAGGAAAAGCGGATGAGTGAGCGCGTGGAGAAAGGGAAAACAGGCAAGCGGAATACGCAAAAGCCAATGCACAAAAAAGCAGCTTGTTTCTGTAGTTTCACTGCATGCGATTTTTTGGGTTTTTTGTTTTGTTTTTGTTTTTTGTGTTTTTATGTAAAATAATACCGGATAAAAAATTATGACACACATAATAAAATACACTTGCGCCACTGACTTCGGTTTGTAGTCATATCGCGTAAGGTTTCCAGCCAACTATTAGGTGGAGCTTTTGGAACCCACCCAGGCGAACGAATACGCCCAACTGAGCCTAGCGCTACGGTGAGTTTCTTCATCCCAACGCGCACGTCATGGACTGGCCAGCCGATCTTTTCTCCCAGCTTCTGTCAGGCTCTGCGAATAGGGCGCGGTACGGTGAACGGTGAGTAGGCATTCTTAAAACATGTCCCAACCATCGCAAGCGAGCAAGCATCAGCATTTCTCTCAGTCCGTGGCTTGCAGACATCTATATTTGTAACACGATGCTGCCACTGAACGCGAGCAATTTTACGCAGGCAACGATAATCAAAAACAGAAAGACGACGGACATCTTTCGCTTGGATAGACCAGGTTTCGTAGCCTTAAAGAAGTGTAGCACGCACCACTGCGTTTTACACTCGGCATTTAATATAGAGCGAAACATCGCGTCGACGCCACAGGTGGCGAAGGTTAGCAAACGCTGCACCCGCTTTGTGAACACGATGTGAGATCTCGTCCTCGACACAACCTCCAGCGGAGATACAACTGCTAAGGTAAACAAAGCTGTCGACCAATTCAAGACGCGGTAGCGATCGATTGTCTTTTATTCGCGGATGATCTGAAATTGTGGGCTTCTGTCAGTTTCTGCGATGGCCACAAGCAACTGCAACAAGCAGTTGATGACTTAGTCAGTTGGACACATCGCTGGTCACTGCCTATCAATGAGGACGAGACAGTAGTCATGCGCACAAGCTCCGATGACACTGGTGGTGAATACTTTATTGGAGGTGAGCCTATTAGAGCGGTGACGGTCGAAAAAGACTTAGGGATTCTGGTTATGGATTCCTTGAAGTCGAAGGCTGACACTTGTCGGAGAATAGGCAGCGCTACCAGGATGCCTTGGCCATTACCCCGTAAATGTTCCAGACACATTTCTCTGCGTACATTCGTCCTCTGTAGGAATATGGGCTACCTGTTGCATTTCCTCAGTCTAAAGACGAACGTGACTCCTTGGAAAGGGTACAAAGGAGGGGCACTAAGATGATTTGTAGAATGCGCCAACTCGCGTACGAGGATAGGAGGAGCTTACTGAAACTTTACCCCCTACAACTGCAAAGGGAAAGATTTGACATGCTCCTGACATGCCGTATTCTCCTCGGTCAATATGGAGACGAGTTCCTCCAGTACTTTCGATTAGTAGGCGAGTCGAGGACTCGAGGACATGACTTTAAGTTGCAGAAGCCTAGAAGGCTGAAGCTGAGAAATGCGAGCACGCTATCCACGCCGGTGGTAAACACATGGAACTCACTACCGAAAGGGCTCTTGTCTCTACCACCTGAACAGCTATACAAAAGCGCGTTGGATCAGCATTTGTTGAGACTGATCGACTTGATCCCCCGAGTGATATAGTGGTGTTCCTCTACTCTCAGGGTTTGCCTTGTCAGCAGAAGTCACCCATGTCTATTACTGTGATGAAGCTTAAACGGGATTTTATCCCTTCTGCTTTCGATTCAGAAGAAGAAGGTACTGCCTGTAATCACAGCGAAGATGTATAACACTGGACAGGATTTCTTCAACGGAAGTTCTCCGGGACTATGTTGCTGATATGAAAAGATGCGGCTTACAATAGGTTGACCCCCTTTCGTCTTTTAGGAAGTATAAGAAGAAGAAGAACTGAAGAAGAACTCTCACCTTTCGGTGATGAGACATCTCCCATCTTCCATTCACAGTT
>JACCGJ010011432.1:0-14377 GCA_013407085.1 Atriophallophorus winterbourni | reverse complement strand
ATATCACCCGCTGATTCTGTACTTTAAAATCGCTGTTCGCTGCACGAACACTATCTAACGGCTGCTGCAATGTCTAACCTAGTTTATACATGTCCGCTGTTTCAAGGCTCACTTAACCTAATCTTATGGACTTCACATGATGATATCAAACACCCAGAAAGTGGTTGTGGTATATAAGTGAGGGGAATGATCCCATAATTCAAGAATTCACATTTCCAAGAGCGAATCTTCAAAGTGAAACCAAGGGATTTTACGCAACGATGCACACGGGGTGACATTATGTTGGCCATAAAAATTATTAACATCGAAATTCGTCCTCAGAAACAATTAATAAACCCGAGCATCTTATTCGAACACACAAACATTGACAGGCTTTGACCATTCCTCATTTGCTGTAATTTTTTCTCTGTTAGAATTTGCTTTACTTAGATCGCGTTGGCTGAAGAAATCATAAGCTCGGGATTTGTTGTTGTGTTTAATTGGCGAACCATATTTTAGGTGACTGTCCATATTAACTTCTTGAAGGTTATATGTCTTTAATCAATATTCCTCATCATCCTATGGGTTTTATTAAAATAATTGCTTTTCCTACTATCAAATGTTTAAGTTTTGAGAGCTTGCATTGTTCAGATTGGATCAAGAATACACAGCCTTATTACTAAGCACACTCAAACCTTCACAGTATGTTAAAATTGTGCCATCCTATCAAAATTTCAAAACAGCCGTACTGCATTACGTTTAAACACACTCCCTTTAGAACGACCTGAGAGCGGGCGACCGGTCACGTGAAAATTAGTCGCACACAATCAATAATGAATCGACCAATCAGAATCATCGCACAGAGGCCACGAACACTCGAGTGAATTATCGATCCGTGAAGGAGTCAAAACAATTCTGCACACGGTGTACACAAGTTGACACGAAACGCAAGGTTTATGAATTGTTTACGGGTCCCACGAACTGTGAACCAATTTTTTGCTATAGTTAAGCGATGCCAATCATGATAATACAGTTCGTATATGCAGTTGTTTAGCAATAAAGTATGGTAGATTGGCCTGGGTTTCACATGATTAATTAGAACCAATTTTCATTGCGAAAATCATTGATACAAGTAAGATGGATACGTAATTTTTTATTCCTTTTCACACCCCTGGCCTCAGCGTAATAATATACACAATGGAACATGTGGTGTTTTACGGCAGGTATTTTTCAATCTATTTGGTGTATATTTTCAACCGGGTATGGTATAGAAATAGGTTTTTGCAAATTATGATCATAAATACGCAATCGCTGGAATAAAAACCGCGAAATTTCTGAGTAAATGAATGACTATTAAGAAAGTGTACAGAAAAGAGAGAGCGGAGTAAGTGTTCAATTTGTGTCGTTATGCCTTACTCTACGTCTTCCGATTACAAGAAGTTGATGCATTTAGCGTTAGAGCTAATGACGTGGTGATGTTACACCTTTATTTGATCTTGAGGTAGAGTTTTCGGGTAACTGGGTTTCAGTAGACCGAAAAAAGTTCCATTGTGTTGATGCTCGCTTGCCTGAAATCTCATATGATGTGAATACATTTCAAGGTTTTAGGCATGACGCGGCTAATTTAAGTAACGCACCATTTATAAATGCGATTCAGTTAAACAATTTAGTGGCCGTTTCCGCTAGTCGGACAAAATTCACAACGTTGTATGTGGAACAGAGAGGCAATGCTGTGTTTCTCACGTTCTCTAAAAGTGTGAATGCGTTGGTTTCTTTTATTTTTTTCAACTAAATCATTTTGTTTCGGAAAATGGTTGATAAATCTGTTTGGCACATTCGCGGAGACTGTGACGTTAACTAACAAGGAACTTCAGTAAGCTTTCGCAGAAGCAACTCATTGTTGTCGGGAGTGTGTTTGTGTTGGAAAGGCGAGAGAATATGAATATTGTGATTCAAGGTCATGGATCTTACCCAATCTACGTTTTCGCACATGTGCTTGAACAGTTCAGCTGTGTGAGCCTGATCCAACACTGGTTTCAGACTTCAGAACTCAGAAATGTTTATTGTATGAAAAGCACTAGACTCAAATAATCACATGATTAAAAGATCAAAGTTTAACCCTTGTTTACCATTTCTGTAATTCATGCGGATCCTGATCATACGGTTCCTACCTAATGAGAGGAAACAGCACAACCGTCCGTGGGGTGTGTATGAAGGCAAAAACGGATTTTTGCTCCAAGTCAATGGGTTTAACCTAATCAACATGATCAGTCTTATCCAACAGTGGCTTTTGTTTTAAGTCATGCGGATCTTGATTTTACTGCCCCTGCCTGATGAGTGCTTATTCCCACTTCAAGACTGAACTGTCGAAGATATTCGTATGCTGTACGTGTAAGTTTCACATGGAACACCCTCCCCTCCACTGTTACACGCTCAGCCAACCTGGATATTTTTAAAGCTAATTTGGACAAACACTTGAGAGAAAACCCAAATTTTGATTCGATTTACACAACATGAGTTTCGCTGTTCTTCTTTTTTATTGTATATACCTCATAACTCCATCCTATGGTTTTTTGTTAAGCTAAATGCTTTTTAGACCATTACAACTTTGAATCACTTTGAACCAGCAGAAATCGGCGTCTTTTCTAATAAAGAATCTTGCAAAAATGGATTGCTTGTCCTCAATTTTGCGTCAAATTGCTTTTCACGCAAATATAGCAATGAAACTGGTCAGCCGAGACGACTCATTATTTTTTTCAAATTCAAATATTGACGACCTTTAAAAGTTTACACAGTATTCGCTTTTTTATATCACCATCTGCAGTCAATCGGTTTTCAATATGGTATCAGCAATATCATCCTCAATCCGAACTTCAACAATCCCGTCTCTACTCTCTGGGAATGCACACGTCAAACCGTACACCTTTGCATCAGGGTGAGACGTTCAAATTTTAAACATTTCACATCACAGATCGATATATTCAAAACTGTCACGTGATTCAATGTGACGTGTCCGTTGAACCTAGTTTAGCGAGTGCGTTTAAACAGCCTTGAAACTTGATTGGCTGTGCTGCTCTGAGTTGCGTATATATTTCACAACACTGTATTAACCTGTGATGATGTTCATGGAGCTATCGGTCAAAATGACTCAACAGAAACTTTTTACAGGTGATAAGATTATAGAATTCCAGCCCATGGATTAGAGAAATATTTTCTTTCATGGGTTGTGAGTTCTGGCCAAGCTAGGAACCCTGAGAATCGTTTGACTAGCGACAGTTAACCACAGTGAAAATCCTGTCATTTTAAAATGAAGTTTATCCCCCCTCGTTACTATGCCACTCTCGCGACTATGCCATTTTTGCTCGGTCCCGACAAAATTCAATACAAAATAAATTTACTATGCCACTCCCTACTCTCGTTACTATGCCACTATTCTGTGACTATTTAAAAGTGCATTTTTGTGCATTTTACGCATATAGTCAGCCGGTTTCAAGGTCAAACACGCGATGTTTCTCCCTGACGCCAGCTACAACAAGCCAATCACCTCACGCACAACGACAAGCCTCTTTCCTACTCTTGCTTTAAGTATCAATAGATAGACCCACGAAAGCGCGCGTACAAACAGACACTCACAACAGTGACATCGTTATTTTTCAAACTATTCAGCCCATAATGTCAGCTCAGAAACGCAAGCGAACCGACTTTACGCTGAAGGAGAAGTTCCAGATCATCGATGCTGCGAAGAAGGAGCCGAATCAGTCCATGTTGGCGAGGGAGATTAGCAAGAAATGGGGCGTCGAAGTTAAGAGAACCACCGTGAAGAGCATTCTCAGCAAGAAGGATGCAATTGAAGCTGCAATCAAAGCTGGAGTTCCATGGAAGCGCTTGAAGCTGACGCAGCCTCAGGACCTAAAGTTTGAGGAGGGAGTGCTGATGTGGCTGAAGCAAGCAAGAGGACTGAATCTGCCTGTCAGCGGCGATCTGATCAAGGAGAAGGCGATAAAACTGGCTGAGCTGATGCACATCCCAGACTTCATGGCGAGTTAGTTAGACAGCTTCAAGAAGCGCAATGGCGTCACGTTCAAGACAGTGCAGGGCGAAGCTGGAGCGGTGGATTCCCAATCCCTTATTGATCGGCAGCAGCAAGTTCTCCGGCCCTTACTCAGGCATTTCTCTGCGGATGAAGTCTTCAACCTGGACGAGACTGATGCAAGCGTGTGATCGGCTAGACAACGAGATGAACGAGATCCGACGAAAGAAGATGCGTCAGCCGACGATTTCTGAGAGCTTTGTACTGATCGATTGAGCAAATAAATGATGGACTTGAGAAAATAAAGCCGTTTTTACAAAACCTCGTTACTATGCCACTCTCGCTACTATGCCACTCTTGCTCGGTCCCAACGGGTGGCATACCACTGAGATTTGAGTGTATATATATACGAACCACAAAACAAACAGTGGTTTCGAATTAAAAATTCTTGTACTACTTTATCACTGAATCTACGCTTACTAGCTTTACTCGATGACGTTCAAATGTCAGAAACCAATGGTGGTGCGTTCGAATATCAATTGGCAGTTAGGTCGCATTGCTGAAATACGTCGATAACCTGCTCATCGGCGGTGGCTTTTATTCGACTGCATCGCTTAACGATCACACTCGCACACCGAAGCATAAGAGCACACCACATCCATCATTTGTCTCAACTTCGTTTGAAGGGATGCATTTGTGGTCAGGGTCACAATTGTACAGCGATCTTCACGTGAGTCTTTCTACTGAGAGAATTATCCCACCAATCCATCCGTTGTTGCCCATTTGTAAAACTTCCTTGAAGTCCTTACCGCCCAAATGTTCTCATGGTCAAAGATGGCGGTCCTTAGTTCGTATCACGCGAACATGTGCCTGTCTTTAATCGACGCTTGGAAGAAAGTTGTGTTTGAGATTATCATGTGCTTGCAATCTACATCTCTGGTCACCTTTGAGCGAAGGAAGCAAACACAGTTTGGGGAGAAAACATATCTGCAGAAGTTTACTACCCTAACTACAGGATGAATGCATGCGGTCGATGTCAAACATGGATATACATCACAATCGCATGAAGGGTCCATGTTTTGCCCAAGTGTGTTGTTGGCAAACACGTGAATTTATTTTATTCATATTCGTGTTAGAGAATTTTCCGATGCACTGAAGGTTGAAAAGTCAATACCTGTCATTGAGTGTGTGTGTGTTCGGCTGGCAGAAACCGGAGATACGGTGTTATTTATTGAATGATGTATAGAAGAGAAAAACCATCCCAAAATTTATGACAAACCACTACACCGACTAAACATATTATTGAATTGTCGTACTTAGAAACGTTTAACGATTCAAAGTAATTCAAAGTTTCAGTGGTCCAAAAAGCAAATACTTTACAATAACGATAGATTAAAACAATAGGGAATGCATAAAAACTCCACAAATGTTTTATCAATATGGAAAGTCAGCACGTGTATTTAGGTGCAAGGTTGGATTTGGTCATCATATACTTGTCAAGTTCAGCCTTGAACAAGTTCATGCTTGATGCACAAATGATATGTGGGGGCAGAGAGTTCCATATAAAACAAACTCGGACAGCAAAGAAAAATCTTCGATCTGGAGTGTGGAAAAATTAACTTGTAGCCCTGTGATCTGCTACCATGTGCTTCTTGCTAATCTAACAGGTGTTCAAGTGGGTGATCCACTGTATGCAGAATGTTGAACAGCAGGATCAAGTCACCCCTGAGACGACGGTACAAAAAGTCAAAGAGGTTTAGAGTTGCAATCCTCTCCTCGTGTAGCCAGTTTAATAGTCCGGTTACCAGTTTTGTAGCGCGGTGGTATACGCTTTTCTGCAAGGTCATGTCCTTTTGTAACCATGGGGACCATGCTTGAACAACATACTCCATTGTTCAAAATATTCATTTGCATGCTTTTCCGTCATTCACACCCCACGACCGGTTTCGTGCTGTTTGCACTCATCAGGTAGGGACAGTAAGATCAGGATCCGCATGCGCTTGGTCTGATATAGGTGTTAATTATTCGTGGGAGTATCTGCTTTGTGAAACTACCGAAGATCCTTCTGAGCAATGCTAAGCTTTGGCAGGACGTTTTGTATACAACAGAACACTGCCGTGAAGACTTCAAGTTACTGCTAATCCACACTCCCAGGTCTTTCTCTTCCGTAAACCATGAAAGTTGCTGAGATATCAGAGAGTATGTGAAGTCGAATGATTTTCCGCCGATTAACATTTCACATTTTTGCGATCTGTTACCACGTGCTTCTTGCCGATGAAACAGGTGTTCAAGTGGGTGATCCAGTGAACAAGGCAGATAGTTTAAAAACACGATTGAATATTTTGCAACAGATTATCTCACAACGCGTATCAACAGTTGAACCAATACAAATGTGCTTGGTGCTTAGCTTTATAGAATTTGTCTCACAAGTTTATGAAAAGAGATGTGCAAAACGGAGACAAATTGATGAAATGTCAGGGAACTCAATTTTTGGTTCCAACCGAACTCAGAGCGAGTTGGTCACAACGTATCGGATGTGGTATTTAGTAAGTTAAAAGTAGAGGTTTTATCAGCCATGATGAAACGAAACGCTCAAAGCAGACAAAAATTCAAACACAGCGTTGGGATATTTTCTTTCCCAAACAGAACATGTCATGCCGTTCTCGAAAGAACAAATGACTGAACATTCCGACTCGGGAAGAACAATCTCTCCCGCAGCGTTTACATCGGTAGGCAGCACTAAACAGTATTTGCTCTTACCCATCTTGAAGATGATGCATTACACGAAATACCTCCAAAGCAAGTTATTCCCGAAACGCGGGGTGAATGCTAAAAAAGCTTTCATATTTTGTTTGCAGACGAATTCGTATCGCAAGTTTGCTCTGCTTATAAGTCGTCTCACTGCTTTCAACATTCCGTTGAGTAGATATTTTCGTACATCGTAATAATAAAATGAGTGATCTTCACTGGTCCGATCGATTTTATTGGCGCGATAATTAAAACATCGACGGAAACGGATCCCGTTCGAATAAAATCCGATCTGTCTGTAACCATGATACACAATGAGATACACGCATGAACAAACAACCCCCTTACCCCAAATTACAAATTTTGTTGTTTTTGTTTACTTTAGTGCGTAGAACATTCTGACTGTGTTTGTACTCATGGAAACTGGAAACAGTGTAACAAAACTGTGTGTCCAGGGCTAAATAGAATAAACAAAATGGAAAAAAGACTGCAGGTAGCAAAGTCACGATGTTTGCGCTACATGTTTACAAGTTAACAGACTAGGCGACCTTGAAAGTGGACGTTGCCCTCTGTGAAACAGCAGGTTTTGTTAATCACGACGGAATTCCCGGAAACGAATCGGTACGTTGAACAGATCACGAACTTCCACACTGGCATGGAAAGATTTGTTCAGTTTAGATTTCGGACGCTTTTGAAATTCAACGAGGCGTTAAACAAGGATGTGTTCTTGTTCATGACGCTGTTCGGCATTTACTTTGCTCTGATTCTGAAGCACGCTTTTAGGACGTAAACAGAAGGTATTCATCTGCGCATGTGATGTGATGGTGCACTTTTTAACCTGGAACCGGTTATGAGCACAAACCAGGGTACGAGATGAGCTAATCCGTGACTTGATGTTTGCCGACTATGCAGCCATTATTGCTCACTCCCAAGAACACTTTCACTCGCTAATGGAATGTTTTTCGTCGGAATACAAAGACTTTGTGCTAATAATCAGCATGACCAAAACCAAAATACTTGGTTAAGGGATTGCATCGTCTTCAATCATCACTGTTGGAAAAATTCAGATTGAACCAGTATATCATTTCACATATCTTGGCTCAACCATTGTGGATAATCTCTCGCTAGACACGGAGATTGATAAGCGAATTGGCAAAGCAGCTGTCATTTTGTCCCGATTGAACTCTCGTGTTTGGGGTAACCGTAAGCCGACTGTAAAGAACAAGAAGATGGTATACAGCGCGTGCGTATTAAATGGTTTACTGCACGACAGTGAAACCTGGACCACCCACGCAAGACACGAACGGAAGCTGAATGCTTTCCATCTACGAAGCATCCGTCGTATCTTGAACATATCGTGGATGAACAGAGTCAATAACGCTGAAGTGCATTCTAAAACTGGTCTACAGAGCATGTTCACCCTACTATGACAATACCGCCTGCGGTGGCTATGCCAGGTGTATATAATAGCAAATGGTAGTATTTCAAAAGATCTACTCTGTCGTGAGTTGAATTCAGTAAGTCGACCTTTGGGCAGACCGCACTTGCGTTATGAATTCGTTTGCTAAAGAAATAACAAAGCTCTTAAAATTGACGATACGAGTTTAGAAAGAACTTGCTATTGAACCTTTCATGTGGAGGCATTTTGTATAGCGTCATCTCAAAGCTGAAAAAGAAAAATATTGCCCTCAGCTGTTACACCTAGACCACACAGTCAGAAAACAATGTTCCGGGTCTGTGACATTACCGAAAGGATGAAACGGCGCGATATTATTCTGATCTTTAGAATCGTATCTACCGAAGGACATCCACTGGAACACTTGCTTGATGTGTGTGATGAGAAAGTGACACGCGGACATAAATTATCCTTTTACGTCCCAAGTTCCCATATATATTGTGGATGTCATTTTTTCGCCGTACGTGCTATATTTCTTTGAATTTCCCTCTCCAAACATGTGATGGACTCTCCTTGCCTGGCAATATTTCAAGCGAAATTGGACTTACACATGCAAACGAACATCATTCGTGAGCCTTACATTTGATATTCTCTATTCCTATTATACTTTTATATTTTTCACATTTTTCATTCATACCGAAATCCTGTGATGTTGTAAAGTATTAACTTTTTAACCGCAAATCCTTGAATCCTTCTTCCAAATATATTGAGGGCTTTCTAGGGAATTCACTATCACAGGATATTGCGAACGCTACTAAGATTCGTGATTTCAAATCGAAACTGAATGCTTACATCAAGGAGCACTCCATTATCGGACATTTATATTGACCCTTTATGAACCCACAAAACCCAAAAACCTCAATAGAATTTTGATTGCATCCTCTGTATTTTTATAACTGTCATCCAATGGTATACGTAAAGCGATTGCTTTTTTCATCATAAAAGCTTGATTCTTGATTCTTGGGTTCAAAAGGACATTACTAGCAAAATTGCCCTAGTAGGTTTGAGTTCGAATGCTTTTAAATGTATATTCACAAAAGTGCATTTAATTCGTCGATATTGAACACATTTTGAGGCCGATCAAGAAGCTATTTCAGGAAATGAATCGGCCTGCCGAGGAATTTTAGAACGTTGCTCTCCCAGGAGAGGCGTCCGACTAAGAGTGCCAAAACAAACAGGGATAATTTATAAATTACATTCACTTAACCCATTCAAAATTCACCAGAAAATCCACAATCGCCAACTTAGGATTTTCTGCAAAGTTCAAGGACGCAGCAAGGTCAAACGAGTCACAATCGTAATTACAGAAAACACTCACCTTGATTAAATCGGAAAATACTCACAGCTAATTTGTTTCGAGTTCACCAATGATATTTCAACAAAATGCAAGCAAAAACCACTCACTTATTCTGTACTTATGATCGTAGTAAGCCCACTCGTCCATCGTTTGAGGAAGTGTCTCTCCCGCGAGAAACGGGATTGTCCCCTGAACCCAGCAAAAGTTTTCCAAAAACTTTTCAAAATCAGATCCCGACGGAACCGTGGGAATGTAGCAGGAGATTGGGGAGAGCAAATATTGTTTTACCGTCACGACGGTAGTGCACAGTAACAGAACAAGAACCGAATAAAGAAAACTCAATTTGTCCGCCAAATCCTCCACGCCGATATAATCCGGGACGTGAAGTTGTGTGAGTAACGAGAGGAATTCTCCAGCAAGCATTTCTACATTGATTGCCGTTTGAAATCAGTTCGCTCGGAAGGTTTATATACCGTTGTTTGATATAATTCAAATCTGGTTGGTTCATAATTTGGACCAATCAGATAAGCCCGTGTAGTTCAAACGGTGCTATGGTGAAGGTTGTCAACAAAACTGTGGATGGCGGTCAAGTGCTGTCGTAAATTGGAGTGCACTCAGTTGAACTGAATACAATCGATAACTCAAACTTAATTGGTGCAATGACGGAAGAAGAGGAAGCGAAATAATTGTTTGCAAAGATATTGCTGCTTGAGCAAAACTTAGAAACTCGTTGGTTTTAGGTTTCAAATACTAAACAGCCTAACAGGTATGAAAAATAAAAGCAAATAAAATTCCGTGGTCAAACAAAGATAGAAATATAACTCGGGAATTACTTACTTTTATGTGGCTAACGTCACGGGTGGATTGCTCGACTACATTGCTTTCTCGAATCAAGCCAGCCCATTCCAGTCGATGGGAGGCGAGATCATTGCAGATCATGATCCATTCGCGTTCCAACCTTCGAACGCTGAAGACGGTACGCATTCCAAAGGCGTCTACGTCCTCCTTCACAGTTGAAAGCGAGGACTTGATGTGACCGCCTTGCCGCCGGCGCCAAGTTAGAGCTGGTTTAGGGTCGAGGACGAGTTTCGTGAGTGTTGAGTCTGTCTTTCATAGGACTTGGCCAGACCAGTGTAGTCTTTGCTGTTGGATGTGAAAGAAAAGCGAAGGTATTCCGTTGCATCACGGCCGAACGGCAGCGTTAGAAACCCGGTCAGTATTTCGGACACCCAACATTATCTTAATGCACCAATGTTCAAACACTTATAAAGATCATACATCCTGTCACCTCAGCAGCCACGCCTGACATCCATAAAGTAGTAAATCACGGGAATGGATATAAATTCATCGAGCTTCATTGCAAAAAGCAAAATATTCAAAGTTTCTAATAAAACAGATTAAAACCAATAAAAAATGACGGTGACTATCCAGCTGAGATTTTGAATATAGCCAAGGCCTCTGAAACTATTGTATAAAAACCCTAGGCTAGAGCGAATGCAACACCATGCTACAAAGATCATTTTGGGAATAAAATCGTTGAGCTATGAAGAGCGTCGAACTAAACTCGACTTGTTACAGCTCGAGTATCGCCAAATCAGATATAATTAGCTGATGATAAGCGGTTTTTGGATAGGAGAGTATGACGATGAGTAGTCAATGCATTTCACGCTTACAACGAATGTCAGAACGAGAGGTTATGCTAGAAACCAGCAGAAGTAAAGAACTCAGCGTCTTGCAGCGAAGTGCACCATATCCACCAGGTTAGTGAACATATTGTATGCCCCTCTGGCAACAGTCTTTGCTGCAAACATGGATGAGCAGTTCCTATTCGCACTTGACAAGCGTTTTCCGGTTGTTTTGGAAAGGCAATCCACCGTCAAATCAAAACCAGTCATCCGAATGGCAATCATGCCAATAACTGGACTACCTCATGAAGAGAATGTGCCGTCTATACAAGAGAAGAGGAAATATTTTGGAAGGGGATTTTCGTTTTTAAGGTCAACAGGTTGTCACTCTGAATTGGTTGCTAAATAAAGTCTTGCCGTTTGTGTTGAGACATTCGATTCAGGAAAATAAATATTCTTTCTTATCATACCGATTGTTTTCGTTGCATGACGAATTATCCTGTCGCGTATTTCACATCGTTTCTTAGACATGGTGTTCAGACTGGAATTGCACGTATTGTGATGGCGCAAATTGCTTTGTCGATGAGTGTTATTCACGAGCTTTCGGGGGCTATGCAGAGCACCACCCTATGGCACAACAACGAGCAATAAGTGCTGACAGAACTGACGTAGACATTTACAAATCCGTAATAATTCTGATTTGAGTGAGAACGGTTAAAGCGACAACATCCTAGAAGAACCTGAGTAGATGGACCACGTCATCCGCTATCGAACGGTAGGCAAATCATCAAGGTCGGTCAACAGATCATTGTTTGGTGGGGGGTTGAGTTGAACCGGTGGGCATGAGATCGATTAACCAATCAGATTGAAGTGACAACCGGCGGTGGACGTGTTTCGGGTCAATATTGTGATTAAGTGATTTATCAATATCAGATTGACGTGTATTTGGTTGGCAATTGGCCAATCGGCTATTGTTTTGTGTTGTGGGATTCGTGCGTGAATGCCATTAGCATTGAACTGGTTGACCTCAGGGCTGACGCGAGACGCAATCGTCAAGTGGGTGGCGTCCAAATTTTCATATCGCGGATGATATGAAAATTTGGACGCCGATTACTGCTGTAGAGGATTGTGAAAAATTACAAATGGATTTGGACAGCGTGTCGAATTGGGCGGCCATGAATGACATGTCATTCAACATACAGAAATGTAAAATGCTCCATCTTGGCAACAATGTTCCTTGGACATATCGATTGGGAACTGAAAACCTAGCATGGAGTTCGTTAGAAAAAGATCTTGGAGTGTGGATTAGCGGTAACCTGAAGAGCACAGTGCACTGCCAGAATATATATCGACAGGCCAACAGATTGTTAGGTATCTTTCGAAAAATATTTGGAAGATTCTCTCTGGTAACGTTACCAAGGATAATGAAAGTCTACCTTCGCCCTACGATTGAGTATGCGGTCGAGGTCTGGGCTCCTTGGCTGCGGAAAGATATTGCTCTCTTCGATAAAATCTATCATAGAGCAACAAAGTTAGTGATGGGTCTTCGCAACGTTCCGTATACCGAGCGACTGCGACGTCTGGGTCTCTGTGACTTTACCCAAAGGAGGATACGTCGCTATATTATTCTGACCTATAGAATTGTGTCTACCGAAGGACATCCACTAAAACACTTGCTTGATATATTTGATGGAAAAGTGACACGCGGACACACCTTATCCCTTTACGTTCCAAGTTCCCGTATTGATTGTTGGCGCCATTTTTCCACCGTACGAGATATATTTCTTTGGAATTCTCTACCCCAACATGTGGTGGACTCTCCTTGTTTGGCGATTATTAAAGCGAAATCGGACTTGCACTTGCAAACGAACATCATTAGTGAGCCTTGCATTTGATATTCTCTATTACTTTTATACTATCGTAATTTTCATGTATTATTCATACCGTAATCCTGTGGTGCTGTAAAGTATTAACTTGTTTAACCATAAATCCACGAATCCTTGAATCCTTGATGCTTGGAACTTAAGTCTGCTCAAACAAGGTAATAGACGTAACATCAGGGAACGTTAGTTGGCTATCACTTTACAAGACGCAAACACAACCAGGTTGCACCCTCTATCTTGTGTATTGATCATCCAGGGTGCAGTTCCAGGAGTGAAAATCCTGAATATTCTTTTAAGTAGCACTGCCTCAAGGATAAATCCTTGGCTTCCATTCGAAATTTAGATCAAGATTCCAGATTCCAGATTCCAGATTTTGTGGTATAAAAAGCTTATATCTCTACAACACCATAGTACATTCTTATAAGGAAAATAAATAAATACCAAAAATTGAGACTCTAGGAAGATCGACAGATTTTGTAGTTAGAAAAAATGTCATGTATTGTCTCGATATGATGGGAAAATATTCATTTGGATAGAGATAATGTTATATAAACGGGATGTAGGGTGGAATTACTACGCATAAATGTATCCAATTTGTTCCTGAAAATCCTTTCACTAGATGATTGGACAACATCTGACGGTAGGGAGTTCCGTAAGAAACAAATTCGCACTGAATAGAAGAACCGACGTCAGTTCCGGTGAAAATGTGGAATATGCTATGCCAATGTGTTAGTATGTGTTACATTGCTCAACCGGAAGTGCCGTGCAACTCTGGTGATAATTGGTGATCCATTTTACGATATTTTATTGAATGGTTTGTGGAATTTTTCACTTGCTGTCTGAGGCTGCCGGTGGTTTACGAATTTCATATGCTTCATGATTTATTGTTTGAAAATGCTGTTTCAGCATAAAGTAACAAGACATCCTTACTCTGAAACACTTTTTGCTGGTAACAACAGCATATTATATGCAATAAACTTTGGTACAAAAATGTGGCACATTTGTTTGTGACTACTACTACTACTACTACTACTAATAATAATAATAATAATAATAATAATAATAATAACAATAATAATAATAATGATAATCCTACTGCTGCAACTAATCCTACTACTTTTAATGCTGCTACTACTACTACTTCTACTACTACTACTACCACCACTACTACTACTAATTCTGCTACTTCTACTACTAATACTACTGCTGTTGCTGCTGCTGCTGCTACTACTACTACTACTAATGCTGCTACTTCTTCTACTACTACTACCACCACTACTACTACTAATGCTTCGACTTCTACTACTACTACTACTACTACTACTACTACTACCACTGCTACTAATACTAATACTACTA
>JACCGJ010011430.1:0-13104 GCA_013407085.1 Atriophallophorus winterbourni | reverse complement strand
ACCGTAGGCGGCGCTGTCGTAGTGGGATGAACATGCTCTGTAGACCAGCTTTTGAAAGCACTTCAGCATTAGGCACTTTGTCCATCCAGGATATGTTCAAGATACGACGGATGTTTCGTAGATGGAAAGCATTCAGCTTCCGTTCGTGTCTTGCGTGGGTGGTCCAGGTTTCACTGCCGTATAGTAAAGCATTTAGTACGCACGTGCTGTATACCATCATCTTTGTCTTTACAGTCAGCTTGCGGTTACCCCAAACACCAGAGTTCAATGAGGGCAAAATGACAGCTGCTCTGCCAATCCGCCTATCAATCTCCGTGTCTAGCGAGAGTTTATCCGCAATGGTTGATAAGATGTGTGAAATGATGTACTGGTTCAAGCCGACAGTTTCCAACAGTGATGATTGGTGGCGATACAGTCCCTTGACCAAGGACTTTGGTCTTGCTCATGCTGATTGTTAGACCAAAGTCTTTGCATGCCGACGAAAAACAGTTCATTAGCGACTGTAGGTTCTCTTGGGAGTGAGCAATGAAGGCTGCATCGTCGGCAAACAACAGGTCACGGATTATTACATCCCGTACTTTGGTTCGTGCTCTCAACCGGTTCAGGTTGAAAAGCTCACCATCACTTCGCGTGCGTATGTAAATGCCTTCTGTTCTCGTCCTAAAAGCGTGCTTCAGAAGCAGAGCAAAGAAAATGCCGAACAGCGTGGGAGCCAGAACACACCATTGTTTGACGCCTCGGCGAATTTCAAAGACTTCTGAGCTGAAACCGTTAAAATGGACTGAGCCCTTCATGCCTGAGTGGAACGAAATAACGAGCTTTAGCAGTCTTGGTGGGCAGCCTATCAAATAAAGCATTTTGAAAAGACCCTCCCTGCTGACGTAGTCGAATGCCTTCGTTAAATCAATAAAAACAGCGTATAATGGCATACGCTGTTCCCGACACTTTTCTTGAAGTTTCCTCAGGGAGAAGAGCATGTCAACAGTTAGTCTTCCTTGCTGACGCCGCATTGAGATTCTTAGTAAATTCTATCAGCTCTAAATGGCGCCGGATCTGTAAGACTTTAGCAAACAATTTGCCTACAACATTCAGAAGGGAGATTTCTCTGTAATTGTTGCGGTCGCCTCTATCTCCTTTATTCTTTAATAGCGCGCAATAATCGATGCTGGAAAAAAGAATAGGCCAAATGTTATGAACAGTAAAACAATCGATCGCCGACGCCTGTCGCCATCCTACCCGGTAGCCCCAACCTCGAACACACGCCGCCCAACACGAAACTTATCAGACAAGTTCCTTACCAGCTCGACGACATGCACTCAGCTTTCTCAAGGCGAGACCGTTCGCCATCGACCATGGAGGTGCTGGAACTTCTCAGCACGGATTATGTTTTCGAAGCTTCTGGTTTTTCGTTGTCAAGCCTACAGATGCGCCTACATCTGCTCCTACTGGGTTCATACTGAGGCCATGCCACACTGGCGATTCCAGATAGCAGAACGTTCACCCAATGTGATTCGGCTCCGGCAGCAAGTTCACACTTTGTGAGACGAGACTCGGCTTAGTACTTATCGGTTTTTCGTGTATCCTACCTGGACACCACTGACAATCGACCCATGCAGATCAAGTGCCTTGGCTGATGTCAAAGTGACTGGTTGCTGAGAGAATATGTTCCAGCCTGGAACGCCCTGAGAACACTTGGCTCGTTCAAATGTCAACTTGTGTTCACAAGTCTCATCTAACCGGACTTTTGGGAAGGGGGCTGTTTAACAACATTGTTTCACTGTACATAACATTTGACCTCGATACCTACTTTCCGTTGATTCGTGTTCCGTTATTGCTTCCGCTGTACCTTTGTCACCTTTTGGCAACCGCGATAAAACTTCCAACTCCTGTTCAGAATTCTCCTCTGACCAGACTTTTTGGAAAGGGGCTGTGTAACAACATTGTTTTATTGTACATAACATTTGACCTTGATTAACATTTCCCTTTGATTCGTGTTCCGTGATTGCTTCCCTGTACCTTCGTGCACCTTTTGGCTACCGTGATAAACCTTCTATTTCCTGTGTCTTTTTTCCAACATTCTTGGGGACATTATAATCATGGTCAGTCTACTACACTACTCTTAAGAAGTTTCATAGAAATACCTTTTGTGGCTGCTTTAGGGCAAGTTTAAGGATTTCAGTTATAATATCACTGGTAAGACCCTTCAGAATCTTGATGGCTTCTATTAGGTCGCCTCAAATCCAGCCTCTCTTTAATGAGAACCTATTGAGGTCCTTGAGTCTTGCCTCATAGGCTTTTCCTGTCTGACCCTTAACATCCTAGTCGCACGGCGCTGGACCATTTTGAGACATGCGATATCATTTTAAAAGTACCTTGCCCAGGATTGAACGCAGTATTCCAAGTGAGGCCGCACGACCACTTTGTATAACCGAATGAAGATGTAAGGTTTTCGGCATGACAACACTGAACGCAGTCTGAAGAATTCTTTGCGAGCCTTGTTTGCAGCTTCAACACGTTGAGTAGCCCACTTAAAATCTCCTTTTATCGACATACCGAGATCCGTCACTTTCTGAGCTGCAGCTATTCTGATAGTTCCTTCACCGACTTCTATTTGGGTTGTTGCTAAATCACTCGTCAGAACGCATATCTTTTCCAAGTTTAGTGACAAGTCCCATGTTTTTTTCCACTCGATTACTTTTTTTAAATCAGATATAAGCGTATCCCTAATGTCGGTTCCTAGAATCTTAACATCATCAGTAAAGAGGAAGCAACGTGAACTCAAGCAGGCTGCCAGGTCGTTTACAAAAATAAAAAAACGTTGTGGACCAACCACTGAGCCTTGAGAAACTCCACTAAGTATCAGTGACTCTTCCTATCACACCCCTGTAAATCTAACAAAGTTAGTGCGATTTGTTAAGAAGAGAGCTGAAGAAAGGTGCTGTGCACCCGTGAGTTTCTAATTGATTACCTGAATCGCGCCAACGAACTCTGTAGAAGAATAAATGAAAAGCATCGGCTTTTTCCTGTGCAGTCAAAGCCATGTTGCCATCATCCAGCACTAACATAGCTATTTCTTCTCTTAAAGATCGTTTGGACTAAACATAGCCATACAAAGCTTTCAAGTTAATCTTTGCTTTTTTGGCAAGTCTGGATTCGAATTCCCTTTTAGTTCCCTTTGCAGCGCAACAGTTTAATTTCTCGTCTGTTTGTACTGCAGTCTAGATCTGTAAGTTCCAGAGAATAAGAAAATTCTCTAGCTAGGTTCACGTCATCTATTAGCCTTGCGAGAAGACAATCTCCGCCAAAGGGGGTTTCCTCGCGTTCTCCCTGATTGTAGAGAAGCAAACCTTTCCGGTAATTGTAAAAGGTGCCCTCGTATAATAATCTACCTGATTTATACACTGAGTTCTAATTCGTCTGGTTCCCAACTTAGATTCATTGCTTGAGTTTGTAGTTAGACTATGTCCATTCGACCAAATGCGCGGGACATCTTCACTTGGTGACTAGGGTGCACTAAAGCCCCGTCAGAAAGAATTACAGCGTGATCGCTCTTGCCTAGTGGCGAAAGGTATTTGATCCCATAAATATATCTTTTATGAGACAATAGAACCAAATCTAACGTGGATTTAGTGTGTTCTGACCTTAACCTGGTAGGTTTCCTGACATGCTGATAAAATGTTCCAACGTGAAACCAGTCAAGTGATTGCGAATCAGCTGGCTCTGGTAAAGAAATTTCGGTACGCCAATCAATGGAGTTTGGAGATTAAAGTCTCCAACAATTAGCAATTGTCTAACCATGTCTACGTTCTCCTTGGATGCAATTGTTTCAAACTTCTTGTTTGCAAGCTTTTTCGAAGATCTGGCTACATTGACCACCTTAGGAGAGGTAGGTTACCTAGAAGGACATTGCACCTGGCTAGATTTATCAGCTATCTTATTGTCTGACGTTGTCTCAGATTAAATATTCGCTCTCACAACAGTTGCATACGTTTGGTCGGGTACAAAATCTCACGAGCTGAGCGACGTCCCACTATTCCTTGGGTTTTGACAAACAACGTAAGTGGCAGCTTCATTACAGCCGCCACAATAACACTGCAGCCAGCTGTATTGTGTATAAATCCCGTAGTGAGATTTACATATACCTGAGCAACTAATGTGAGCCCAACGCTAGCAAGCTGTGCACTCAATTCTCTTAACCACCATTCGACCACATTTTCCAATTGGGGAATAGTTTTTTGTACTCATTTCTATCAGTTGAAAGGATGAGTAATGATAAATACCCGGATTTGATCATTAGCGTAATTAATCAGCCAAAAATTTCAAAAATATAGTAAAATTCAAGGAATAGCGAAAATTCGAAATGATATTTGATCGGAGCGTGGAAAATAGTCGCTTGTCAATAATTAGTAGTTTTAATGTGGTAATAAAAGCTGAGTGCTTGTAAGAAATTACTAGGTGGTGTAAACAGTGGTTCGCATAAAGCGTTTGAGAAGCATAAATAATAAGATAAATATGGAGGCCAATAGACCTTATATTGGGCCATGTTCGCGTATAGCATATACCTTGATTATACATATGTGGCTTTCTAATCAAAAGTGTCACCCGAAGATGCATTCTGACAACGTCCTGCAGTGCATGATGGACTTGCGAACAATTGCTTTGGTGTTGAGCTACGTTGACCCTTGTAAGCTGGTGAGAAATGACTGAAAACTTATTAGTCGATCAGACCTATATGAGTGGCATGTAAATATAGCGGGGTAGATTGGAATGGCAAAACATAGACGAAAGTCACTCGAAAATAGATTGTCATATGTGTTTGTCTGGACGTTGCTTAAACGATCAAGTTTAACGTACTACAGAATTTGAGTTTGCTCATGACTGTAAGTTGCTGGGAATCCAACCGAGCGTCAAAACGTTGTCCGTGTGAAAATCTGCATAGAAGCGCACACCTGTGCTAAAACGTTTTTTAACTTTTTGTCCATTCAAAATCTTGGACTCTTGCGTCGTCAAATGATTTCACGGAGTGTTTTCAGAAGCCGGTCCATTATAACGGTTTCTAAACAGAAGTAGCGTCTTCTCTTTACCAGAAAGGAAATGCGTGAGCCAAATTAGAATCGAGTATAGAAACAGAAAGAGCAAAGAATACGAGGAAACGTTCCCACTTCTCGAGTGATTTCACCATGGTCTTTTCATCATTTCATTGGAAAGTTAAAGGGTTAAATGTTAAGTCGTCCTATGCGTACAAAATTACTAAGGAAACGAAGACGTTTTTGCTCATCTTTGCTCTTATAAACTATCAAGTATTCACAGATATGCGTTAGACAACACACTAAGAACCGATGATAACTAAGTCAATATTATTCAGGATGAAGTGAAATCATTAAGTTACATTTTTCACGTAACAATCGTTCAAAGCACCCAGCAAAATAGATTTCATCGTCTAAAATTGTAATTCTCCCGTAGCTGAAACAATCATCAATTTTTCAGTTGATATATCTGAAGAATTATTTCTATACTTTAACTCTACCTAAAACGACCAAAATAAGTTTATACAACCAGTCAACATCCCTCGCTTTGTAACCTGAATAATTTGAGTACAAGCCGGAGTGACATAAGTAAATTTTGTCAGCAAGCAACTGTCAGTCTTAAACCTGGCATAGCAGGTATACCTCTAACCATATGCAAAATGCGAGGCAGAGAATTGTATTTTCTCTTGTTTAATGTATTCAACGCATCTAGCAAATCTGTTACCTTTCCTGCAAAACGGAAACTTTTAATGATTATAAAAATACAAATCTAGCTAATAACAATTAGTCACAAACTACCGAGCGATTAACCATACAACTTTTTTTTATCAAGCTATACTAGAATACCTCACACCTAGTATCTATTCTGAGGCACAGAACGGCTTTCTTAACAAATGATCCTGTATTACTTGCCAGTGAGAATACTCAGATTGCATCCCAAGCTCAATTGAAAATGGTATAGCAGTCTTAGTTGTCTTCCTGGATATAACAGAAGCTTTCGACACAGTACCACTGAAACTTTTATTATCAAAGCTGATTTCATTTGGCATAGGTAAAAGTCTTCTCTCTTGGCTCACCTCTTTTCTTGCAGATTGCGAATACTGCTTTTAAGTCAATGGTCACAGAGAGCGCATTATATTGTTCCCAAATGGCGTGAAATATAGAATATGTACATAGGTCGAATATCATAATAACACATTCTTGTTTGTAGATGACATAAAAGAAGTCATTTCTTTCCATATTTAGAAGCGCAAACACACAATGCAATGTTGAAGAGAGATTTAGCTGCATTATTCAACCGCGCTTAAATTAATGGCTTCTTATTCTCTGTAGGTAAATCTGAATACATACATTTGATATGTACAATACATGATAGATCAATCCATCTTAATTGTGAGCATATTCAAATGATCGACTGCACACGTGATCTTGGGTTCAGATATTCTGCATCGTTTACATTCAACGAGCATATCCGTCACGTGATCTCGAAGTCAAGGCAGAGTGTAAATATGATACATAAACGTTTTACTGTCCACACGCTTTAAGGATTAACTTTACAAAATTTTTAATATAATTTCCTTCGAATACTGAAATATAATATATAGAAGAAGAAGAAGAAGAAATTGACTTTATTCGTACACACGAATTTTCAGCTGTTACAATAATTTCACCACAAATTTAAAAAATGATAAACATGTCCCGACATCGAGTTACAATTTGTCGACTGAACGATTTTTCTAGTCCGTCTTAATTGATTGACATACGATCCAGTTTACTAGCAGAAGTTTTTTGGGTCAAACGTTTCACTGCAAGTCCCGGTATCTAGTACTTCGTTCTAAAGTGCACGTCCAAATTTGACCTCAGTTGATCCGAAAATATTTGATGCATTTTACCCGTAAAGAAATTAATTGTATGTACGGCCGATTTGAAGGCCCATAAGCCACATAAGCAAACCCAATAGAACCGTTTTCGCAAAAAGTGAAAAGTTCTTTTAGTAATTCACTTATTTAAAGTAGCTCGATTTACTGATATAATGGAAGGTGTAAGCCACTTATCCTAGAACCATTATGGTTCCGTAAAACTAGATACAGCCTAATATTGTTTTTCAGAATAATATCTTCTGATTATAAAAGATATAAAATTGACCATTCGCTTTGTACAATATTCTAGGTATAATTTAAGAAATCAAGATAACATAGTGGAACTACCAATATTTCGTACGAAATTGGGAACAAGTTTTACATGAATAAGTACGCTAAGCTCTGGAATCCTCTCCCGAAGAACATAAGACTTTGCACCTATTTACAAGATAATAAAACACATCTAGATTCAATCCAAACTGTGGAAAAATTAACGAAACGTTTTAACCAAGATATCTTGCTAGAAGAAGTATATTAATCATGTTTAACATGGCTTGGATTTCCAAGAATAAAATTTATTTATTTATTTATTTATTTATTTATAATCATGACATTCCTGTATACAAATAGTAAAATTAGTGTTATAACTTTCATATTGAAGATTCACTTGGCCCATTAGAATTTTCTTTCCGGATTAGCTCGTCTACATCCATGTAATCAAACCTAGCCATAGATGATGCCAGACCGCTCCGAATACTCTACAGAAACCCGCTAGAAATACGTCTTTTATTCAAAACAGACTTATATTTTAATCATAACTGGAATCACTACTGAGCCACTTTGCGATTTTCCATATATTCGATGATCACATCCGTCTATCATCAATATTCTTGTGTACATTTATTTTTGCTTATTCTATTATTTTATTCCTTACAATAACAGCTTGTAGCGTTTCACATTTTCATACATTTTGTATCGTTGTTTTACTAAACTGCAACCACATAAAATTTGAATATACACTTTTCCGTCCAACCGCGCGTCGTTCGTTCTGCCTCGTTGTGCTAGTCGACTGTTCTGTGCTGACTGTTCTGTGCTGACTGTTCTGTGTTGACTGTTCTAACGGAGTCGATCTCCTTTTCAGCTGTCTCCGGACCTTTTCTCATCACTCGTTGTCCGTCTTGGATTTATTCGGAGCGGATTATTCTGTGTGTAGTGGAATATACTTCTTCACTGTCCGTGAGTTTCCATTGTCATATTTTGTTTATGTTTTATCGTGTTGTTTGTATTCTACATTGGTATTTCTCCGCTACAAGCTCACATATTGAATTTCTGTAAAAATGATTAATCGCATTTAACATTTATTATTTTAACGTACGTAAAAATGCACCTGCACAATTGACTCTGAGAATGTATTAAGTATAGTACACGATTAGCTTTGTTTTCACAAACAATTTGTTAATTATTGACCATGCTTAGCACGCCTTCGATATCCACGAATAAATCGTTTATTTATTTTTTTGTTTATTTATTTATTTGATGTCGATCCTACCTTTATTTGCAGTCACTGTAATTTTGTCGACTGCTGCAGACAACAAATGACATTCACTATAGGTCAGAGTATGATCCAAAATTTTATATCCATTTACTTTAATATCCGATATCTCTAAACAGATCACCCTAAACACCGGATCCGGTAAATTTGACATAATCTGCAAACATGTAGCAGAAACATGACAAATGCGATGCCAAATCATCGATAATGATCATAAAGATTATTTGGCCTAGTATTGGACACTATGGACCCCACTAGTAACTTTTGCGAAATTAGAAGTAGTATCGTCTACACGGACCTGAATGAATCTACCACACAGGAAACTGATTATCCAGTAGCGAAGCCTACCAGATACTTTATTCGCCGCTAGCTTTATCCTTAGAATGTTGTGGCTGACCGAGTCAAAGAACCTACTAAATTCTATGTACAAGCCACTCATCATGATCATCATCAAAGACAAAGAAGCCACTACCGGTCGGCCTATGTGTAGTGTCTTGAAAACTCTATATAGAAAGCCTAGAAGATTTAAAATACACGACATGTTTTAAGAACGCCATGCTGAACAGTTCTGAATGATGGATACTTCACAAGGTGGTTGCACAACCGATGCCTGATAAAATTCTTCAAGGCTCTGTATAAAAACAAAGACAAGCCCAACGGTCTGAAATTCAATACAATGTTGGCGCTAACACCTATTTGAATGGGTACGACAATAAGATTTCCATTACAAATTTCGGATGCACTTCATTTGGCCCGTCTGTATTCTGAAGGAACAAAGCGACAACGTCCGTATAAAAACCTAATTGGCTAGACTGCATTCATTTCAGTACTGAGAGTCAGAACTGAGTGATTCGCATTACCGGAATCCATTATATGTACACGTTAAAAACAATCCAGCAAAGTTGCTGTATTTCGGGGCTCAAAATGGGCTTTCTCGCCATTGTCTAATATTAGGGTACCTATGTGCTCCCATTTCGAACCCTAAGATTGAATATAACTAAAATACTTTTTAGGACACTTTTTGCGGAGTTCGCCATGTAAGTATCGTAAATTCGCCTAAGCCTCCGTTTTTGGTTCACCATGTTGTTTCTCGAATCCTTATATTACGACTAATTTCTATAAGTTGGTAAGGCTGTGTATCTCCGCCTTTGTCTGTCCCGCCTGATAAATTTGCGTCGCACTGCAGAAGTCCATCAAGGTGGAATGTTCTCTAACCGTACATGTGGAAAATGACAGTAATGGTTTTGAAGACTTATGACATTGCGCTTATTAACTAACCAATCATTTGAGATATTATTAATTTTGCAGAAACCGTCACACAGTGAAGCGGAAAGCCGTGCGGTATTACATTTAACTCGATTTATATTACGTCGGTATTTGACTGGTGACTTAAGAATGCAGACAATCGCGTGGCATATTACGATAATATTGTCACTTTTCCCCAAAGGTAGACTTAGGAGATGTTTGGGCCATCTTTAGGACCTTTAAGCAAAATTAGGTCCAGTGTAGATGATGAACGCTCATCTCTGTACCTAGTCGAAAGAAGATTAACGGGAACAGTGTATCTTGAAGCAAGGTTTCTGATGCACCAAGGATACTAGATTTACTTCTGGAGGCTTTATGCATTAATTCCAGCCATTTACCACGCAGGGTGCAAGTATATGTTTTAAGCATGCTCACTGCATTTCGATGTACCCCGCCTAATTTCGGTGAACCCTCGGGCGCGAAACCCGAGGAATTACCGAGATTTTGGTGTGTCTAAATGTGATAGCACATTATTAATTTATGTGGAATCAACTTCGCTTGACGCTTCTTAATGCAGTGACGTTGAGCGTTGACGAAGCAAAGCTGTAGGTTGCTGCATCACAATTCGGCCAAGAATCCTCACACATGTTTTTTAACAGCACTCGAGCATTCTTGATAGAAATATCTGCTTTTGCGGAGTTATCTCAATGGCGTTTCTCTGAGTTTCCCTTTGGTTTTGCTACGTTGTTACCCTGAAGTCGTAACGCTAAGTATTTTACTGAATCTTGGCGACTATTTGGCAACCATCAATACAAACCATTGTTATTGGTATTATCTGGTCAACCTTCGAATGAAACAGGTCTGGTCACTCTGATTTGTGAATTCGACCAAGAATGTCCTTGATTGATTTCCTATCTTGCAGAGAACTATTCTATGGACCCGAGATAACTGGAGATTTGGCTTGAGGTCCGCTTAACACTATAGATTCTGCACACATGCGCGATCTAAGCATCGTCGTTATTGATCCTTCTGTATAAAGTGAACTAATTCTTCCAACATCAGAATATTTTTGTTCTTAGCTTTCATATTTTTCTCAAAAACAGCGCCTTTTCGCAACTTGCGCAATTCACTGCGGATTGAATCTAATTTCGAGTTAATTGTCACTACATTATTGAGACTTGGCTCGGTTTCCTCATTTGCAGTTGAGCGCGCAACTTTTTTTTAGTTCTCTGGAACTTCTTTTAACGCTGGCTAACAATAGTGTTGTTAGATTTTCCACGATTTGTTTCTGTTGCCTTATATAAAACCGACAGATTAGACAGTGTTGATTTGAACGATGCCGCAAATTGCGCATAAGATTTTCGAAACATGTATGGGCTCCATACACGGCATAATAAACTTTTGATATGCTTGAGCACTTTTAGAGTGCTCAGCGCCTGCAATTTTACCGAACAGTTTAAATTCGTACTATTTTTGCAGAGCCTGGGAAATACAACTAAGTTAAACGTACCGCGCTTCGTTTTTCTTTTTTATTAATTTTTCGTATGCTTCATATTTTAGCTATTTGTTTTCTGGATGTAATCGTGTATCGCTTTTCGTCTAAATACCCATAAGTGATGCACGTTTTTCGGCATAATTTTAAAAACAGTAACATTAGGCTTGACACCCTTTTACGCTATTCTGATGCACCGTTGTATAAATATTGAGGTACAATTCATGGAAGTAAACCAATAAAATTAAACATATGATAGGCTCCCATAAATTTTAGCATGTGTGCCGATGTATTGTCCAGTACGGTGGTTTGTTATTTACCTGCGTTTTGCCTAATGTCACGAATAACAGATTATTCTACAGTGAAATTTTACTATTCCAAACAAGTAAGGATTGCTCTATGCGAAGGTTGCCTAGGTTTACTCTATGTTACTCCAGGGCTGATTCTGTAATCTACTTAACCGTAGACAGGAATACATGGCGATTCGATTGGAAGATAAGATCGATCAAGATTGGCAGGGGGACGCTTACCCGTCGCCTAGCTTATTGGTTGTTTTCATTGTTCGACAAGTTGTTTGACAACATCGGACTGAAATTATTTATATTTACAATAGATTATCGAAAAAACCTCTGATCTTCAGAATTTAATTACCCTTATGAAAGATCCTGCGCTGGTTTGGATTATGAAGGTTTTAGTCCTACGTTTAGCAGCAGACGAAGCGTCGAGGGAAACATCACTATGTATCTATTCTGCTTAATGTTATCACTGTTAATACTACGCTTTATAAAATTTGCAACTACATTTTTCTAATCTAAAGGAGGTAGCTTACATGAGAGGACGAGACATCAGTCACATTATTTTGACTTTCGTCATGAGTGTACTCGTAATAGCACGCTCTGCAGATGCATATGATTAACCATGTCCAGAGTCTGACCAGTTGATAACTTTGCGATATTCTGATATTTTATATTAAGCGGAGTGGTATTAATGGCAACCTCGTGTCAGCCGCTGCAATTAAAGTAAAACCAGCGATACATTGCATAAATCTCATATTGAGATATATGTATGCCTAAACAGCTAGGATCAGCCCAAACCTTGCAAGCTGCGCACTAAATACACCTGGTCAATGTTTGCCGCTTTAACCTACGATACAAAAAATTTGAAATGATCGTTGACAGTTAGATGTATAAAAGCGTAGCGAAAAAACACATACATCTTACGAGAGCGATTAATTACCAAATAGTATATAAAATGCTTTAAAAAATATTATTTTGTTTAAGTAATATCAGTTTCACAGTGATAAATTCTACCAAGTCGAAACGTGTACTAACATTCTTCGTGTGTGTTTTGTAGAACCGGCAACAGCCAAACTTCATCTGGAGGAAACAAGTGAGTGTGTATGTAATGAGGTTAAGTATCGTTGCGACATTTTGTGCGCGGTTTTCGTACTTTTTCTACTTTGTTCATAATTTGGTGACGATTCAATGTGTAATTTAATTAGAGAAACACGAAATGGATTGTGAACTGCTTCTTTTTTAGCTTCATTCCAGCCGACAATTTGCTAAGGATGGCTTAAAAACAGCACGTCACACATCTTAGAACATGAGAGTTTGTTTCAAATCAATTCACGATTTATCAACGTTTTTGTTGAACCTGATCTTACTCCGATGCATTGGAGATTCAGGTTCAGTAAGCGTACCGTGACTACTCAATTTTATACCAAATCTTTTAGCAAGAGAAACGACACGATGAAATTGGATGAGGTGCCACAAGAGTTGAAGTCATCTCCAACTTAGCTTTCTTCCATCAATAAATCAAAATAACACAGTATCCCATCCAAGTGTATTTCATCTTCTCAGTCAAGGTGAAGAATTATATAAGCTAAGCTTCGACAAACTAGCGCCCTATTGCCTCTCACCTTTCGGTGAT